>MU225513.1:4261340-4369519 GCA_018584345.1 Thuja plicata | reverse complement strand
AGGGGGACCCAACATTTTGCACACAAAATGTAGGGACGGGGATGCAAGGCATAACAAATGGCGACTATCTGGGACAAATGCCTTAGCACATTTGAGAACCATAGAATCTCTGGTTAGCACAACTGGAATCAATCCGTCTCCCGAAGCGTTTGACAAGCAGAAAGTAGCATATCCAAGAGAGCTAGACCACACAGGAGTCGGTCCGTAGCCTTTCATCAGTGGTGTCATGTGTGCTTTGGAAGGAAATCAAGCTGATGACCTCTGGGAGGGATAGAGAGGCAATACCAATTACGTCAAACTAGTCTTCAATTCGATTTCTTTCCCCCAGAGACCAGAGTTTCATCCCGCTATTCCCCTTATTATTTTATTTATTTCCAAGTGGGGAAGGTGGTACTTCTTTCACCATTGAGCTTAAGCTTAGCTAAATTCAAATGGCGGTACTTCTTTCACCTATCCACCTATATTTAGATATTCGAAGAGGATAAAACTCTGGACCCGGGAAGAACTTCTTTAGATTTTTGGACGTGGATCAACCAACCAGTACAGCTGATCTACCCTTGACATGTCTGATTACTTGTTCCTTATATTATTATGGTTCACTGATTTTCAGACTCCCGGAGACAACACCCAATGGAGATTGTTTGAAAATGTGCCATAACCTGCAAAACAATCCCGGAGACCGGGTTGATTCCACCGTGATAAAGATAGATTCTAAAGTTCACCATGCCAGAGGCATTGCACCAAAGGCCAAAGTTATACGAAGCATTCCAGTTCCTACAAGGTGGAGCAAAATGTCGGGACCAAAAGAATGCTGAAAGCGAAAATAAAGACAACAAAAACAAAAAGGAGACTGCCCTAGAGGACAGCCAACAAGGCTATTTACAAGGGGATATTTACATATAATACAATTTTGGACAAACTTACCCTTATTCGAAGTAATGCTTGAGAAACTGCCCATTAACAGGCAATGCGACAAGTTCTCCAGTCAAGGTGTTAAGGCGATAAGTATTTGCCCCGCAGATTTCTGAAATTAAGTATGGTCTGAGCCAGAGCCGTTGGAACTTGGTGTGCTTTCCTTTCTTCTTCTGGGCCTTATCCCACAACAGGACCAAATCTGAGATCTGAAAAGCCTTGTATTGGGCTCTTCTGTCAAACCATCATTTTACCACTTCTTGGTGACGCGCAAAATGTTCAAGGGCAGCATCTCGCTGTTCTTCCATTTGGACCAGATTCAAAAGTCAAACCTCCACAATATTGTCCCTGTTGTTAAATTCCTGCATAAATTGTAAAACTAGGATTTGTAAGTTGACTGGGAATATAGGGTTCTGGCCATAAACCAGGTGGAATGGGGATGTCCCCAGGGTGGCCTTAATATGAATACGATCCACCCAGAGGGTGAATTTCAGTTTTTGGTGCCAATCCCGGGGATTTTGTTCTAACAAATGTTTGATCACCTCGAGCAGATTCTTATTTGTTGGTTCAGCAATGCCATTCCCCTGGGGGTAATAGTTGCTGGAGAACTTCAGTGTGATCTTTCTATTGTAGGTCCATTCCAGTAATTGTGCGGAAGAAAATGTCAGAACATTGTCACATACTAAAGCAAAGGGCATTCTGAACCTCGTGACGATGTTTTCCTCCAAAAACTTGATAACTACATCCGCCGTGTTGTTTGTGCAAGGTATAGCTTCAGACCACCGAGTACAGTAATCAGTCGCAGTGAGGATATATCGGTGGTTGGCAGACAAGTTGGGGTTGATTTCCCCGATGAAGTCAAATGCCCACTGGGTAAAGGGTCTAGCCTTGTAGACTGGTTGCAGAGGCATGGCTGGGTTACGCTCACGATGTGCTACAGTTTGGCAAGTATGGCATTTTCTGACATGAGTGTAAACATCCTTGAAGATACAGGGCCAATAGTATCCAGCCCGGAAGATCTGATGGGCAGTGGCATCGGCTGAACCATGCCCGGTTCCAAGCTGTCCATGGAATTCATCAATTATTTTCACAGCTTGGTCCCTATCGATGCACCGAAGGTACACTCCCTCGTAGTTTCGGTGGTAAAGCGCATAATTTTTAATCATGAAGTGGGTGCTTTTCATCCGCAAGGCATGGAATTTGTGGGGAGGTAATCCCTCCGGGCATTTGTTGTTTGGCAGTAAGTACACCAGATCGGTATACCACAGGTCTTGGGTAATGGACTCCACCGTATAAGTTTGACATTCTACGTGGGGAGTCTCTTCTGCCATTGTTCAACTTAGTCCCTGGCCTCAGACTATTTTCATGGGCTGCATCTCTAAGTCATATTCCTGGAGGATGGCCATCCATTTCCCCTGCCTCTTGCCCAACTCACTCTGCTTCAGCAGAGATTTGACAGCCTGGTCTGGGATGATAGCATGCACTTTGCTCTGGAGAATATAATGCCAGAATTTCTTCATGGCACGAACCAAAGCGAAGGCCTATTTTTCTAGCGATGAATACTGAACTTCAGCGTTTGTAAAGGGGGAACTCATGAAAGCAATTGGTCGTTCCTCCCCTTTAACCTTTTGGGTGAATACTGCCATGGCAGAATGCAGCGAAGCAAACAAGTATATGTAAAACAGGAGGGAATAGTTCAGACTAGCCAGGACAGGTGCCTCTGTTATGGTTTGTTTGATCTGGGTGAATGCCAGCTTTGCTTCAGGACTCCACTCAATTTTGGTATCCTTTTTCATCATTTCATTGAGTGGTTTAACTATTTCTGCAAATCCTATGATGAATCGTCGCACGAAGTTGATTTTTCCAAAGAAGGATCGCATTTCTTTCTTGCTACTAGGCATCTATAAGTTCAGCAATGCTTTGACTCTATCAGGGTCTATGGATATTCCCTTCTCAGAGACGATATGCCTGAGCAACTTCTCTTCGGTGACCCCGAATATACACTTCTTGGGGTTGAGGGATATTACATACCGGCGACATCTCTCGCAGATCTGAGCGAGGTGGGCGGCGTGATCACGCCTTTCCTAGGAGAATATTGTCAAATCATCCATGTAGATGATTATGCACCGATTTACAAGGCCCTCAAATGCAATGTCCATGGCCTTCTGAAAAGTAGCCCCTACGTTGATCAGCCTGAAGGGCATTCTTCTATATGCAAACGTTCCCCACTTGGTGATAAACGCTATTTTCTCTCTATCCTCATACTTAACCATGACTTGGTTGTATCCCGAATACCCATCCAAGAAAGACATCATCTGAGATTCATTCACTATTTGTAACACCTCATCAAGGAAGGGAGGGGGTGATTATCTTTCTTAGATGCCTTGTTTAAATTTCGGAAATCCACGCAAAGGCGGATCTCACCATTCTTATTCCTGACTGGGACCAGGTTGGCAACCCATGTAGTGTGCCGGATTGGAAAGATTATCTAGGCTGACAATAGTTTTTCTACCTCTTGACGGATCAGAGGCTCTATCAGGGGGTTGACCGGTCTTTATTTCTGCCAAAAGGGTTTAGCGTCAGGTTTCAAGGGAATGGTATGGGTCATGATGGATGTGTCATATGTCTTTAAATCTTCATATCCCCAGGCAATTACATCAATGTATTCTTGGAGAACCATGAGAATCTTCTCCTTTTCCTTAGGGGAGCAGAGGTACCAATGTGGATGATCTTTTCTTCATCGGGCTGGCCGATGTTAACTTTTTCAAACTTTCCTCCCTCAGGGGAGGATGATACCTTCTCATGGGACCGAGGGTCTAAATCAAAGATTCGTTCTAATGCAACCATCCCCTTAGGGATAGTGTTGGTAGGTAGGTCTATGATCCCATCATCTTTATCGCCCTGCCCAGTATCATCATGGTCTCGTTCCTCCACTATCTGATCCTCAAAAACACCAACATTTGCCATGAAGGCCAGAATATGCTGATCATCCTCAAAAACCTGAAAGTGAGTGACATTATCTGGAATGGAGGGGGTGGGGACCATCTCAACTAAAAATCTTCGGAGTCGTGAGCCAGCCATTGGCTCAAGTGTGCTGGCAGAAATGACAAGGGCATCCGGGACATAGTTTCGTCACCAAGGAATGAGGTCAATGCCAAAGACATCGAAATATTTGATAAGGCTCCAAGCCCGGTTGTGGTATGCAGCCAGCGTTTTGTCATGACATGTGTATTGACTCTGGACTTGTTTAACAACCAACTTTGAATCACCCAGAGTCTAGAGGCGGGTGATACCTTTCCTTAGTGTGAATAGGAGTCCAAGGACCAAGGCCTCGTACTCTGTGATGTTGTTTGTATAGTTAAACTGTAGCCTGTAGGATGCGAGGAAGGATTTCCCTCATGGGTTGATTAATTCTACCCCAGCCCTGCAGCCCTGTTTGGATCGGGACCCATCAAACTTAAGGGTCCATAAGTCATTTTTTGTAATCTGGGGCTGGGGAGGGGGAGTTTTCTTTGGATTGTTGCTGGGAGACTTAGGGATCTCTTCCCAGACTACCGACGTGATAGTAGAATTTATCCCTGGAGGCATTTCGATTTGTGATTCCCGGGGAGACGGCATCAAAGGAGTGCACCCTGTAGGAGTACTGGGTCCCGGGGAATTAGTTGTATGTTCACTCCGAAAGACATCAAGTTGTCAGGTGGCGATTGATAAACATGGTTCACACTCATGATCTGAATGTTTTTGGTAATGTAGTCGGCACCAAGTGCCGGATAAGAGTGTGGCAAGGGTCGCTGTGGGGCCCTGAGAGTTGACTTCAACTCTTACCTTTTCTTCTAAGTCCTGTGCTCTTTGCAACACTACGGGATCCTCTCTGGGGATGAAATCAAATGTTAAGATTTCAAGAGGTCGGTACACCCCCAGAAAAGACTCGGAGAAAAGGATTTCATTGACCCTCCCAATTTCTGTAAGGGCTTGTTTCATCCGAGGTTTGCTTTCAACCTGGATCTGATTGGACTCTCCTTCCCATGGAAGCCATAAGTGGGTGAAGTCGGTCGAAAAGTATCCATTCAAGGACTTAGACCAATTCCGACTTAGTAACATCCCATAAGTTTCTGGGATGTCCACCACTTGGATGTCAATGATGCTGGCTATCCCGGGGTCCTGGATAAGATGTATCCGGACATTCTTCAATTCCCCCACCATTTTTATAGCAGTCTTATCCAGTTGGACCACTGCGCCATTAGACGGGGTGGGGTGGAGTCCGAGCTTCTCACAAATGGACAGAGACATGATGTTACCCGAAGCTCCAGAATCCACTAGGCAGTTGTGTATATTTTTTCCGTAAATGTTCAGGCCTAGTAGGAAGGGAGGATCCTCATTATTCCCCTGGAAGACAGCTGCATTAGCATCTTTGAATGAGATAGTCTTGGGTGGGTGGCTAATAGTCTCTGGGTTTCCTAAGAGCTTCAAAAGGGACTTCTTCTACTCAGGACAATTTAGCAAAACCTCCATCAAGGTCACGGAGGTGGTGGTCTACTCTAACGCCTTCGTGATGTCAAATATTCCTTCCGGGAACTGGTGATTTTCCTCTGCGAGATCTTTTGCTTGGTTAGAGCTGGGACCTTTTGGAGGGACGGGTCGATCAGTTGTATTACTCCGAGGAGGAGGAGTATCTTTGGTAGGAGGTGTAGGTGTGTAAGTTGGCCCCTTACCCGCCTGGCTCCGGGTATTGTATGGAGCCCGTGGGTTAGTAAAGGCGTTGGCCTCAAAGGGCGGAACGGATTCATCAAAGAATCCCTGTAGTTTGGATTCTTCTTCATCTTCCCCAGAAGTTCCAAAGAAGATGGTATCACAGGTGAAGGCACTATGGGTTTTCTCTTGGACAGGGGGCTCCGGGGGAGCGGTATCATGCGATTGCTGCCTGTCCAGTTGGGAGATCATTATGACTTTCTCCAAAGTGGCACAATTCACCTCATTGTGCGAACCTGTGTCGTGTAGTCTACACCAGTTAGTCATGGGCTGGAAGTTTGCGACTGGCATAAAATGGGATGGCCCAGCACCATTTTGGTTGGTGTTTTGGTTCGGAGGTGGGCCTCCGGTGTTAGCGTTATTAGTCCATTGTTGTTGGTTGGGTTTAGGCCCGTTGTTAAAGTTTCTTCCCCCGACGTTGTTGTTTCGTTGGCCGGAGAAGATATTCCCCCTCTGGGAATTTGAATTCTGGGGTGTGTAGGACCTTGCCTTCAGTTGACCCATGTCCATAGTCAAAGTGGATAGCATTCGCCAGAGGGATTCGACCTCGGCAGTCAACTGAGTATTGGCGTCACAATGGGATGGTTGTGGTGGTTGTTGGCTTCCCGGGAAGGCAGCAGGATTGACCGGAGTCGAGGGCGGCAATCCTCCAGCCGCGGATGACTGGAAGAAGGGCACTCCGGACGGTTGTGTATGAGTTTGTTGTGTCTGCTACGGCTGATTCCAAGGGAAGACTTCTAGACCCAGTGTGATTTGGGTCTGGGAGGGGTAAACATATCATGCCTGTTGGTCTACCAAGAGTGGCAGGGGATTCATCACCATTGAGGGGGCACCTATTGCTAGATTGGGATTGTAACCCCTGACATATATAGTTCCACCGGGGATCATGTTATAGGGTGTGTTTTGTCCAATCCCGCCCGGGGATTTGTTGAGACCACGGGAAAACTCTAAGGCCAGGTTATAGACTTTTGCCAAGGTATCCCGGTCGCCCGGGGTGGTTGTTCTCCAGAGGAGAGTGGCAAAAAAAGGGTCCATTGCATTGAGATATGTCTGTATGGTAATGTCTGGCGATGGGACAAAAGGGCCCGTGCACCACTTCAGGGCATGTTGGAACCTATGGTTGAATGCTGCAAGAGGTTCGTTGGGTTCGTTTCTAATGGAGATGAACTGGCTGTGGGACCAATCTGGGTCCACATGCACGCGAAAGGCAGCCAAGAAGGCATCCTCCATATCCTGCCAAGTGCTGATGGAATTGGCAGGTAAGTTCAGGTACCAGTTCAACTCGCTTTGTCCTAAGGACAGGGGAAACATGTGAGTCACAACATCCTCATGCTGGATCCGGTGTCGATTCATGGCATCTTTGTATGCCTATAAATGTTCTTCTGTGGTCCGTGAGCCTAAGTGCTCATATCATGGGAAAATATTCTCTGGGTGGGAGGGTAAGTCGTTGATTGCACCCGGAAAAGTGCCCATTAGGGACCCAGTGTTTCCAAAATATGCAGCCATTGGGGAAACTATATGTTGGGTAGTTTGGGTATTAGTTCCCGAGACTTTCTGGGGAGTTTGGATATTCAAAGATATGGTAGATTCCCAGACAACAGTGGCTGGTAGGACTTTCGACGTCTGCTTCTTTCGAATAGGAGGCTCAAGTTTGACAAACCTTCCAGGATTCAGGGCAGACCTAAGGATTCTTTCAAATTTAGCTGGGGAAAAGGACCCAATTCCACTAAAGGCTTGTCTCCTAAAACTACAACTCGGGGAACCCTCAGGAGGTGTAAAATTAGAATCTTGGGAGGGGTACGAGTTCATTCCCTCCTTCTAGCGCCAGTTTCTATTGACAGGGTTTTGCTGACCGGGTCCGCCAAAAGTCATAAGTTGTCACCGGGTTCCGAGGAAATCGGCCAACTCCGCCTGCAAAGGTTTTCTGGGGGAAATGAATCCTCCAGGCCTTCAAGCACCTGGGTGTCAGGTCACAATGATGCGGGGCTTGGTTGGGAGAGGTGACTATTTTCGAGGGTGATAGCTGGTTACTTCAACTCATTTCTCTGGAGATTCAGTATAGTAAAGGTTTCCCAGAGCACTCTACACTTAGCAAATAAAATGAAAAAGATCCTGCAGGGTTAGAAACATTTCATCTAACTACAGTCATGCTAAAATATCTGGGACATCAACAATACTCTAAAAAACTACACTAAATATCGAAGAAATACACAACCATCAGTTAGCATTTTATCAGTAGCAGAAGTAAAGAGGTCGTTAATCTACTTTGACATATTCAGAGCAAAGGACATACAGAACATTAAAACATGAAATACCATCAACTCAGAAGCAAAGACGTTAACAACATCATTGCCATGAATCCTTCCTTCTTCATTGATATTCTTTCCAGCAACCACTAGTGCATGATACAATGGTGGCTCCAAGGGAGCATTCAACTACCAAGAACAGAACAATGGAGTATTGGGCTCTGCAACTAAAATCAAAAATCACTTTGCTATTTCTTATGGACAACAAAATCATCAATTTCGCCAACCCTTGGAAATGGGTCAATTTGCCTATTTATACAACTCTTCGCTAACCCTAACCCTATTTTACACATTCCATTAAAATACAATATCCGGGGGCCGGTACTACCTGCGCCACCCTACAAAAGACCTGGAGACGGAATAGGTCTATCATGTTAGAAGAATAAGATAAGAATATACATCGGAAGAATTGGTCTCGAGAAGAGAGCCGGAGAGGAGAAAGAAGGAAGTAGGTCTTTCAAGGACCGAGGCTACATGCCTCATAAATGGGAAATGCAGTGCCCTGTTTCCAATGTGCTAGGTGTACCCTTGAGCGACACCTCGAGAAGACCACCTTGTCAGAAGGCCATCCGCCGAGCTGACACCCCTTGATGTGTCCAACTACCTTCTGACAGTTTTATTAACCACTTCTGAAAGTGACCAGTCGGCCTCGGGGACTGGGACACGGATCACTTTAAAGAATACAAAATTTTTGGATCTGAGACTCCGGGATCTGGGAACTTACGTCCCCAAAAGAATAAAGAATACTTAATGCTCAAGATTTCCCGATTCCCGGAGAATGCTCAAGGCTGTTTATTATCGTTGAAGGCCTGAAGGAGGCAGAAAATACCATCCTCGTCAATCTTTTTTAGGCTGGCCCTTCTGTGTCTGGCCACATCAACTAGTTCCCCCAGGTCTGGAATATTATTTCTGAACTCATCTTCCATCCTTGCAGTGTCATGGCCTTTAAGCACCATTTTGGTAAGTTTTGTCATTTGGGCCCCATCTATCCCCTCTAAGGATTGATACCGAGATGCCATCATTTCATCAAAACTCCCCAAAACTGACTCCTCTGGGGTATAAGTGTCTGTACTAAGGGGATCAACCCCGGAAGCTTTTATTATAAATGACTTGTACAAATTGAAAGAATACTTCACGGTATTTACCTTTTCCTGCAAGGACTCTACCAGTTGCTTGGTTACCTCCAATGTGAGGTCCAGTCTGGAGTGCTGAGCCCTTATGAAATCAAATGATTCCTCACCCAGAATTCTGGATTCAGAAACTATGTCTTCCCCCAAGGTGAGGAGCTCTTCGAGCTCTACCTTCCACTCCTGGTAATTTTTTGGCGTCACTCTCCCATTGATCAATCAAAGCTTCTGCTTGGTGAATAACCTGCCGGGTTGTATATAAATCGGGGAGAGTGGACGCTAGGAAACGCAGGGTGTTTCCTATATGTAGAGTGACCCATCCATCTGCTGCTTGGGCCTTCTTTTTCATTACTCGCAGGGATTCTATGTCACTCTGCGGTAATTCTTCTACTGTGGAGGTATCCAGAGGAGCGGCATTGAGGGGTCAGGCCAGCTCTGTAAGCAACCCCATAAGGTTTGCATTCTTCTCTTTCTCAGCCTTGAGCCTCTGGGCCTCTTTTTCATATCGGGCCTCCACTGCGCTTGCTGCCTCCTTTAGCAGGTCTACTTCGCCCTGATTTCCTCTTTTTCCCAAGGATACCTCTGTGATATTGTAGTCTGCGAGATCCACGGTCGCTTCATTGGTGTCTAGGCGAGGCATTTCCACTACTGCAACTGTTTCTTCGCCCGGCCTAGTCCGGAGGGTATGAATTGTCTGGGCCTTCTTCGCTTTTGGTGGGGCCTGAGCTAAGGCCATGATTTCGGCCAGGGAGAGAGGGACCGTCAGAGCGGATTGGGCTTTTCTTTTTCTATTTTCTGCTAGCCATGGAGATGGGATAGGTGGCCTTCCCTCCAGAGTTTTTTCTTTAGATTCTCTCCCTGCGTCCGGTGGCGGCTGCTCCTTTTCTATGTATGCTTCCTCTATTTCTCTCCCTGCTGGTACTTCTTCTACAGCAATCTCTTTTTCAATTTCTATCTCCTCAGCCTGTTCCCGGATGTCAATTGATGTTTCTGGACCTTGGTCAGCTTCCTCGGGGATTTCTTCTTCATGCTGATCTTCTTCTTCATCTGTTGGCAATAGGGGAGGTATCGGGCCAAGATTTAAAGTTTGGGCCGCTGTGATAACCTACCTGAAGGTTGCCCCCGGGAGTGACCTTGGGAACGTGGCGGCTGGGGTTACGGTTGATCCCGAAGGTCCGGGTCCGGGTTCCCCAGCGGATGCCATCTGTTCACTTGGTGGTTGTTGGTCCACTCCTGGACCTTGCTCTGTTTGGGCCCCGGAAACAATCTCCAGTTCTGGCCTCTTTTCTTCTGTCTGCTGCTCTTCTTGTTCTGCAGCAATCTCTTGTTCCAGGTCTTCCAAGTCCACAGCCCCTTGTTCCTTTTTCGAGACCTCAGTCTCTGCTTGTGTGTCACCCCCTTGCAGGTTTCCAAACTCATCAGCTGCAAATAAGTCAAACTCTTCTTCCGGAGGGGGATTGGCCGGGATGTCTGCCTATTCTTCTTCTTTCTCCGGTTCCAGGGAACTGGAAGAAAGGATTTCCACTTCTTTTGGGAGGGAAGCCCTCGGTGTTGGTTCCGCCTTCGGCTATGCAATATGCTTTCTCTTCCTCCAGGTGATTAGAGGCGGCCCCGCATCGGCAATTTCTACCGCCTCCATGGGATCCACCCCCGTTGCCTTAACCATTAAGGCTACCAATGACGAGGAGGAAGGAGGATGAATTGATCTGGCCATTAGCGGGGGAGTGGCAAGCCTCATAATTAACTGCTCTCTCATTTGCTGGGAGGCTGCTACAGATTGCTTAATTTGTTCCTGAATGGGGACTTCCTACGTGGAGGGTGTTGTATCTATCATCTTCCCTTTGTCTGCGCCCTGTGTGGAAGTCCCGGCCCCCAGGGTCAATCTTGGTACTGCGGAGGAGTTGGCCCTTGTGCCAGCTGGGTTGCCCGGTGAGTACTCCCTAGGCAGGCTTTCTTGAAGTAGGCGTGGCTTCATTCCACTACTTCCTGGGTGAAGTCTTCAATTGTGGGCCCCTCCTGGGTGGCCCAATTTATTTCTGGCAGTGGCATCTTGTCGATCCCCTTCTCTTTGTACTGGGGGTCTGTGGTGGGGGGAGTGTCCGAGAAACCCGCCGGGAACCTCCAGAGCTTCAGTTCCTGCATCATTCCAGTTGTCATCCTGTCATAGTGCCTGCTCTGGACATCTACATCATCCTGGTAATCTGCCCAGAAATCCTCCATGTGTATTTGGTGGGGCTTCGAAGCCCGGGGCAGCGCCGTTACAATTCGGCCATGTGGATCAAAATTCCTCTGCGCCAGATAAAATTCCTGCAAGTTATAACATTTCAATTCATTGTCTGCCTCCCTTGCGGTGGCCAGACTGCAGGTGTAGTTCCCACAGGAGATTGGGAAAGAGACATTTGGGACTTTCTTGTGGGCCAAGAGGGTATGCAGCTCCAGCATTTGTCTGCAATACTCCAGCAACATGATCTTGTCCCCGCAATGCTTGGGAAACAAGTAGGGTTTCCCGAAGAAGCCAGCGACCCTAATGTATGTATGCTGCTGGAATTGGATATAGTAGTGCCCATAACTACTAATCAACTTCATCGCCTCAGTGGATAGGCGGTATCCGGCATCCCGGGTGAGCGTGAGCAGATGGTAGTAAATTAAAGAATCATTTACTCGGCAGTAATTGGGGAAGCTGGCTTCCCATTGAATCTGTGGGAAATGGTCCCACGGTGCTTTTTGTCCTGGGCCAAGCCCGAGAATGCCATCTGTAAGTAGGCCATTGGAGTGGGGCCTCTGTTGGGCCAAAGCCCAGAAAACATAAGAAGTCATGTAGAAATTCTTCTTCTCGTTCAACTAAAGAAACTGGGAGTCGACATGATTGGAAATTATTGTCGCCCAGTCAAAAAATTCTCCCTTAGTGGAGATGCCCAGTAGGAAATAGTACATCTATTTTGCAAATTCTTGGGTGGAGGGTTTCCCAAATACCCGGGCCAATGCTATCATCCCCATCTGGATGCTCTCCTTGAATTCAAAGTGGGGGATATCTATCTTCATTCTCATTGGGTCCCTCTTCAGGACCTTGAGCCAGTTGGTGTTCATGTACACCCGGGCGACATCCTCTAGTTGATTGAACTATTTCAAGGCCTCAGTCCTTGTAACCACCGTGGCCCTGTCAAATTGTGGGATACCCAGGCCTCCTTGGAAAGTGACTAGGTCGAGGGACACCAGTGGAGTGGGGTATCCCATGGGTTCTACAGCTGCAAGCATGACGGCCCGGACAGAAGAGTTATAGTTGGAAGCCAGGGTTAGAACAAGCTCCGAAGACTGCATGGAGCATGGGAAGCAAGCTGCCTGAAGGATTCCAGAACCTTTGATGTTGGTTGCCATTTTGTCTCCAGCCTGTCGCTGGATGTGCATTATCTTTACCAGGGCCTGCATTTCTGCCCAAGTCCCGACACTGGCGTCGGTCATCAGTTTCACCCCAGACTCAATATTTGAGCCTAAAATCTCATTATCCTGCACAAACTTCATGGTGAGGGGAAGCTTTGCCAGGGCCTTCTCCATTTTTGACTTTGCTGCTGCCCTGGTCTCGGTTGTAGTTGGTAATTCTGGACTCCCGGGAGGAGATGATGCAGATGCCTCAGACATGTCTGTAAGATGAAGTCTGGACCTGCGAGACAAAGCGACCATCAGAACACATTTACTAAAATAAAACAATTACTCTAGAGTCCAGATTTCTTACCACCGCGCCGTTTTCTTTTCCCGACAAGTTAGTTTTACACATATCTGAAAAGCAAAACACATCATAAACTTAATATTTTTTACTATATCTCCGGGTCCAGGAAATTTTATCACACTTGACGAAGACATAGGATGAATGGTGGAAAGGGGCCCGAGGCCCAGAGAAATGACCGTTAGCAAAGAAGAAAGTGGAGGCAGGCCCACGTGGATGCCACGTGCGTTAGCATTGAATAGATGTGATGGCGATGACGGCGGAGCCAACTGTTCGAATGCACGAAAAAGGAAAGCCACTTGGCTGGAAGTAATTGCACGCATGGGAAATAAATGAGGCTCTGACAGCCTTAATGGAGGAAAGAGAAAACCACCTGTTTGAAACCGGCTAGAGCCAAGTTTCAAACAGGTGGTTTTCTGCCTCAAAGCAAGCTTGGAGGCAAAAAACCAAAAGTGAAGGTGACTCGACCAGCTCGTGGAGCCACCTGGAAGGATATACATAGAGTCGAGGGGTATATACATGGAAGGGAGGAGATATACAAGGGATATCTACAAATATGCACATATATATAAGAATATACACATGGGACGACTTCCACAGGAAAACCAGACAAAGCAGAAACAGATATATACAATTATCTACATCATGTACATGCTATTTACAGACTATTTACAGACAATTTACACCTGCATAGAAGGCGGACAACCTTCTAGCAGAGCCGACCCACCAACGGGCGGCAAAACCAGAAGACAAAAGAAAGACACGAAAGAGGAACAAAGAAAACGAAAACAAAACCAGGAAAACCAAGAGAACCAGAAAAGATGAAAGCAAAACAGAGAAGAGGGAAGCCGAAGCACCAACTTGAAAGCACAAAAGGTGGAGGAAAGGAAAGATTACCACAAGAACTCTTCAACAACTTCGAATTGTCAGGCTGTCGAGATCACCACCACGGAGCGCTAGCGTACGTCTGAGAACAGTAGAAGGTGTTAAGCTTTGATTATCACAAATTTCTCTGCAAATGCTCTGCTAATCACTTTGAAATCTCTCTATTTCACTCTAAGTGCTCGAAGTTTTTAATCGCGGTAAATGTGAAAATGACAGGTGAGTCTATTTATACCCGCGGTAAAAAGTAATCCTCCTCCTTTCAGGGATTTTAGGTCAGGAAAAACCTCCGGACTCCAGGCCCTAGGATTCCTTATGATGATATTCCTAAGAATATCATAGCAAAAAATCCCAGAGTCTGGAATCTGGCTTCCGAAAAAAGATGACCTTCGGGACCGGAATCCCGGAGGGGAAAACCAAACCACGAAGACAACACACACCGGGAAGAAAACCCCGGAGAAAGAAAGCAAAAGGAAAAGAAGGGAAAAGAAAGAAGGCAAAGCCATAGAAAAAAGAAAAAACAAAGGAAAAAAAAAGGGGGACCCAACATTTTGCACACAAAATGTAGGGACGGGGATGCAGGGCATAACAGATTCTTCAAGAAGTTTCTTTTGGTCAAATGAGTTCTTGAGAATGACTCAACTACCAAGGTAAAATCTATGTATAAGCTGACACACTCAGAGGAAAATGTTTTATGAGTGAGTAGATACATTTTATCTTACCTAATATGATCTGGATCATTCATATCTTAGATCTAGGGTTTATTTCAATTTGGTGAAAGTAAATCTATATAGTGGAACAATTGAAGAAGAAGAAAGAGAGAGTAGAGAGCTAAATGCAAATTGTATACGGATTTGGTAATAGATAAAGTAAAGGAATGAAATGCGATCAAGATATGGAAGAGTAGAGAGTATGAAGATGAATTCCAAAGCTTACAATTATCTAATCATGCAGAGGTAGTGCAAATTACATAGATCATTTTATCTATTTCTTTCTAATCACTGTAACAGTGAAATCCCTTAACAGGGTAGATCCTAACAGATCTTTATTGTAAATCCTCTAACAAGGTGATATTATAATTGAATGTTTTAAGTCCTCTAACAAGGTTGATCCTAATAGGGAGAATATCCTAACAGATCTAAAGGGAAATCCCTTAACCGGGTAACACCTAACAATGTTTTGTAAACATTTAATAGGGTAATATCTTAACAGGGTGTATTCCAAAAGAGTACAAATTTTGTGGGTATCATCTCACACCATGGTTTTTCACCATTTGGATTTCCATGAGATAAATATGGTGTTTACATTATATGGTTTATTACTTGTGGGTGTATGCATTGAAATTCTTCCTTATGTTAGTTGTTGTTGTATGTTTTGGTGCATAAAGTTTAAAGAGGTTAAAATTTTTTTACTAATTACTGATTCACCCCTCCCCTCTTAGCAATTAGACCTGTATTAACATAAATAGTTTTTTCTAAACTTATTCATGCTAAGGTTATTACTACACCTAAACACAAAAAGAGATGTATTCAACATCTTATGACTATTGCATTATGCATTTATCACCGATATCATGAACACTCTACTAATGAATTTCAATCTTTACACTACAAAACTAAAACATAATTGATAATGCTATTATTCATATAACATCTCACAATGAGTTATTTTTCAATAATGATTTTTCTAAATAAAATCTAAGTCCCTATTATGTTGCTCCACACTATGTAAAATTATTAGCCTATCCTTGGGGGCTCATTTTAAAGCATTGTATAGTAAACTTTGTGAGTGGCATAATAGGTCCTCTTTATCCTTGTATCTACACTTGGGGGAAAGGTTATTATATCTCTCTCTTATTTTATTCAAGGATCCACTTTTCCCTTGGTGAAGTGTTATTTATCTACTATGCGACATCCAATCTTACATATAAATGTTGGTTTACATTAGGGATATGCATCCTTGATCATAACCTTTTCATTGTTGGCAATTGGGTTTCCATGGTAAATAAATCCCTTACCTAGGAGACTAAATAGTGTGTCATCCTCCACAAGTATCAATTTTTCACTTCTTGCATGGTATCCCTTTGAATTCATCCCTTCCATGGCCTCATAGGAGTTGTGGCCTCTTTGGTATGGACTGGGTGTTTCTTGTGGATACTGCCTTGATGTTGAAACTACTTTATCCTTGTTCTTTTTTTTCTTAAGATGAAAATATATTACTTCTTTTTCCATCTTAAGGGTGGTATACATGTGGCATCCCTTGCACATTTTTACATGATATAAAAAAAATCTCCATGGATATAATGAATATGTATCTATCCATGGAGTGCACATATACACACCAATCCCCATGATTCTAAGTGATCCATATCCATCCATGTGGTGCACATATATACATACAACCAATATTCATGGTTATAAGTGATTTGTATCCATACATGAAGTGTGCATATACAAAAAAATTCTCATGAATATAATAGACTCATGAGGTGTGCAACATACACATATACAAAGTTGCCAATAGGCACAAATACATATTTCAAGCCACCAATAGGCGCAAACTTCTCAAGGCAGACTTGACTAGCATAACATAATTTTCTAGACCATCAACTCTGCTTCCTCTTTCTTCTCTCTCTCATGGATCACCTAAGGGCAACCTAAAAGTTTCTTGGCACGTATCATCTGTGATTTTCTTGATCTCTACTTTGTGGTTCCATAACATAACACATTTTTCTATTTGATTGGATCATGGAGTCTTATATTATTCTTTATGTATGCTCTTTCTCTTTTCAGGTGACCAATTGTGCTCTTGCAATATCTTTCTAAGTATGATTTTAGTGGTTGAGAAATTTTCTGTAGGGAGCTCTCTTTAGCTATTTGACTTGGAATATTAATAAGCTCTAGGAATTTTTTAATTTTATACTTTTGTATGGATGTATTGGCTAAGATCCTTAGTTTGGGGGCTTACATACTTAAACTTAGCGATGTCTTATCCCCTTATATTTTTTCCATGATCTTCATCTTTCTTTCTTTCTTCTACTTTACCATGAGCATGAGGTGGAATCATGCTCTTGTTAAATTTGGGGCTAATTGTATTGTCTTAAAAAGTAAGCACCCTTATTAGGTGCTTATGTTTAGTCCCATTTTAACATTTATGGGTTCCCACATTGATTTCACATTCTCCCAGCCCTTTTTCATCCTCTAAATAAATATTATCTTTTCACAACTTGAGAATGACTCTAGTTTCTATACATATTTCCCAAATATCAATCAATTCACATAATTTATTTTCCCTCTAGGACCTATTAGGACCCATTTGTGGTAATTTCAATATTTGGATGCATTTATAATCAATTTTCTTTCTTATCTTTCCATTTTTTCATGAACCACTTAATACCCCTCAAATCTTGCAACTTTACCTTGAAATTTACATTTTCTGGGTATAGGTTGAACCAATTAAGACCTATACTTTTGGGGTTGAGTTTTGGTAGGTTTTGGGCCCAATGCACAATATTTTTATTTTCCTTCCTAGCATAATCAACCTCCACAAATTTGGGTCCTGAAATAACTATAAAAAGAGGCTTCTCCCTCTCATTTTCACATCCATGACATACCTAAAGTTCAAGATAAATCTCTGTGCAAGTATCCTATTGTGCATTCAAGAGATTCAAGTTCAAGCAAGCATCCATTAAAGAAATCCATCATCAAGCATTCAATCTCGTCGAGCATTCAAGTGCAAGAAATCCATTCTTCCATTCAAGTCTTCTTCTCTTTCTCATTCAATCCAACATTGTGGCAAACTACAACATTCATCATTTAAAGGTTTGGTTTCATGACTTCCTATTGGATTATTTTTGAATCAAATTTATTGCATCAATACTTGTGAACATATCCAAAATGAAATTGCATCATTGAGGTATAAGGTAATTTATGTTTCAGATTTAGATTACATTTCCTCATGTAATTTCAATTACATTTGAAGGTTAATACCTAAACCAAGGCTAGACCAAGGCAAGCCCCTCCACCCAACATTTTTATCTTCTCTCTTGTGTGCAGGTGTAGGTCCAAAGTGCAGATTTGGTTACAAATCTGGGAACCCATTTGGAAGAAATTTCAAGATCCATTTTCTATTCTATATTCTGATAGTATTGGGTATAGGTCAAACCTTCAACATATACCCTGACATTCAAAGTGTAGATCCCAGTTATAGAACCAGAAAGGAAATCGAAAGAATTTCCTGGATAAAACTTTCTTTTCTGATTTTGACCATATTGGGTATAGGCTAAAGCGTCAACCTATACCTAGGTATAGGTCAAACCACTTTAGACATGTTCCCAAATAATAATAGAAAGTTGCAGATCTCAGGTTTGCGGGTTAAAAATTTCCTAGTTTAGAAATCAAAATCTCTTATGACTCTATTAGATAGAAAATCAAAATTTTAGTACCTTCTTCTTCTTCCATTTTTAAGGTGCACACATTTCTACTTTTATGTCTTACATCTAATTTGATTTATTAGATCAGATATGCTATTGTATCTTGTTAGTAATCAATTCCTAAATCATTAGTATACATCCCTTGTAATCTTCTCTCTCTATCCACATACATAATACCCTAAATCCACCTTCTAGCTAGGTCTTGAATTTCTATCCGCACATCATTTTGGGTTATACAAATCAGATTTGGACTAAGGATTGGATTTTAGTATTCTAATGTATGTGTAAAGTGGTTGTCTACCATTGATAAAAAAATTATAATATACATTTGTGCATCAAGAGATGTGTTTTTCATAACTTTAGAAGTCACATGAGACAAATTTGTTTGTTTAGGTATGTGCACCCTTGATAAATTTTCACTTGGGGCTTTAGATGGTAAAATTATTGAGGCCATTCCTTGTGATATGTGATAATTTAATAAAAGTGGACCACTTTGTTATGCAATTATTTTTCCTTCCAAAGAGGGATCATATGGCATTGCAATAGTGAATGTAAACTTATTTTGCATTCCTTTTTTCTGACTTGTAGAAGGAATAAGTGATAAGTCAATTCATAAAGTGCTTGTTGGTTTCACCATTGAATGTGTATTCACATTGGTATCCTCTTGAGGAAATGGTGATGTCATATAAAATAAATGACTATGAAATTATTTAGAGATAGGTTTTTGAGGGATCTCCAAGTCAATTCCTTGCGTGGTCTTTTCAGAATTACCTTTGTGTTTTCTTGATCCAAAATATGTTTACCTTTTGTATGTTCCAAAATGGGTGTTGAGTTTCTTCAAAGATAGGCTTCATTGAGTTGTGTATATCATATTATTCAAACATTGGGTGCTATTTAGAATTTGATTTGAGCTTATCTTTATAGAATATTAAAAGATCTCTTATCAGTTTTAAACATCAAGTGTTCCAAAGTATTTCTAATTTTTGGATCCTTTATTGCTTCATCAATTTATTTTTCACATACATCAGTTAAGGAAATATGAATCTCATGTGGATAATTTAATTCTAACGATGAGTCCAATTGATCATTTTGATTTGTCTCTTTTTGAAAGAGTGAAGGTGACCTGAGTCAAACATAACCAAAGTTCGAATGATAGATTATTTGCATATTAGATGAGGGTCCTGGTTGGATATATCTTTTTTCTTTTAAAAAACTATATTCAAATTTTAGTTGGGTATTCTCCCTTGTTTTTGGTGGGATACTTCCAAATATTGGTTTCATTGGTAAAAATATAGGTTCAAATGTTGGAGGTGGACCCAATTAATCTATTCCATATTTTGATTGTGTGTTGGTTGGTGGACACATGTTAGGATCAAAACCTTGTTGGGTGATATATCCTTATTGTTATGAAGGAATAAATTTGGATTATCTTGGATAAAAAAACTAATTGTGTATCTTTCATTAAGGTATACATGGGTTAATATGGAAAGCCTTGTTGTCTCTAAGAAACTTGGGATATTTTTACACCTGGCATGATATCCTATGCTTTTGGGGTTTTCAAAGGTTTAGGAAGAATATGATATGAACCTAAGGAAATGACCAATATGAATCAAAGATATGAGGAACAAATACAACCTATAGTTTCTTGTATTTTGGTAATGTAAACTTAAGGATGACAATGCAACCTAAATTTTTGGGATTTTGGGAAATTTGACAATGCAAACTTAAGAATGATAATGAAACCTATTTTTTTGGGATTTTTGGAAATTTTATAATCCAAGCTTAAGGATGAAAATGAAACCTATGTTTTTGGAATTTTTGGAAATTTTATAATGCATACTTGAGGATAAAAATTCAGCCTATGTTTTTGGATTTTGGGGAATTTGATAATGCAAAATTAAGGATGACAATGCAAAGAAAGGAAATTAAGGATGATTAAATGCAAAGTATGTTTTTAGGATTATTGAGACTTTGAAAACCTTGGGAATACAATTATAAAGGTACAACCTTAGGGAATTGAAGTAAGGTCAAGACCTTAAAGGACAAAAGGGAAAAATAAAGGACAAAGGACCAAGTAAAACTTTCCATTGACAATATAGGGTATTGATTTAATGACAGTGGTGATAAAGGACAAAGTTTTTGATAAGGTCAAGATTCCCTATTCAACAACATATGGTATAGCCCTGAAACTTGGATTTTTGGATTTTTCAAAGTCTAATTTAGATTCTATGTGAAATATGAGGATGTAATGAGATAATATAAGAATGAAAATGAAAAGGAAAATATGAGAGGAAAATGCAATGATAAGTCAAATATGGGGATGAAAATGAAATGTTAAGGAAAAAATGACTTAGGATATAATGCAATGATAAGGAAAATATGACTTAGGATCTAAGAAAAAGAATAAGGACTAATGAAAAGGCTTTAACATAAGGAGACACCTGATCATACAAGGTTGAAACAAGATTCCATGTCTCTTGATAGTTTGGAATATCCATTTGAATGCCTTGATTTGGACATTTTATTTGAAATGTTTGGACAATTTTTTGAGGGTTTGAGTGAATTGTGTTTGAATGGTGCTTTTTTTAATACTCACATAAGACACATTAGTTAGAACGATTTTTTTTTAAACTTTGAACAAACAATCAAAACCTAGGCTGGAAAGGATACTACTTTGTAAATCCCCACTTGGATTTATATGTATAATCAAACAAAGTAGAAAAGTAGAGATTCAAGTGTTGTTGGCTCCCCCTTACATGAAACAAGAATTACTTGAATCTCTTACTCCAAAGGTCTATAATCTTGAGGATTTTATGTATAAAAAATGAATAGTATGTGTGGGGTATCTTAGTCAATCTTCAACATTCCATGTCATCAAGTATAAGGTTTTTGGTATTCTAAAACATTGGCTCTTAGCAAGGGCATCTAGTTTGGGGGAAAAAATGTTGAAATGCCTCAAGTGGTCTCCCAAGCCTTAAAACAAGGGGTTTTACATATCAAAAGGATAATGAGGGAGACTACCATATGCCACTTCTTGTTGATTATGATTTTTATCACAATCATATTGTATCTAGTAATGTGGATGAGCTTGGATTTATCCTGTTACCAGTTGGGTTTCTCTCTTGGTGGTGAAAACCTCTTTTATGAATGAAGGAAGGCCTTCTAATTTTTTTAAAAAGGGCGACTCCATCGCTTTTCTCTTACATCCAAGGTCATATAAAGAGGAAGAGAAAATATGATACTTTGCGTAGTAGTAGGTCTACCCGATGATGCGCAAGTGCACCAAACACTTCAAACAAACTTCATTAACCTTAGAAATAAAATGTGATCTAAGATAATAAAAAAACACAAAAAGATTTGAAAGGACAATTTATTCATCAAAATCCATGAAACAAAATCATCACTAATTTCAAAGAATGATCTTCATTCCACAAATCCAAGGGTGCTGCATAGATCATTAGTAACACAAAAATATTTTATTTTGACAAAAAATAGAAAGTATGAAAAACAAAAAGGATACAATCAAACCAACATGACTATACCATCCCAATTTTACAATGTAACGCCCCACCAGGGAACACGAGAGAACAAGCCATCTAACTACTAAAGACACAATTGATTTTTAATTTTTTTTTACCGATGAGATATGCATTGTTTCTAACACACAAATAAATACTTGTTTACAAAACTCAAATGTAATATCACTAACCAACCTAAGACCTCACAAGATCCCTAATGTTGCTACTAAATCAACATCCTTAACCTTTTTACATTCATAAATATAACCATTGAATTTGTGATCTTTATTAGTCTATGCTTTTGATGCAAGAGCATCTTAGGTCCTTGAAAATCTTGCTCAACCAAAAAAAAATGTTTACTTTTGTTCTTTATCTTGTTTGGAGGCTGCTCAATGAAGTACTATGTTACCCTATTGCTTGGGTATGCTTGTTCCAAGCTTATTTCTATTTCTCAGGTATGCTTGTTATGAGTTGCTTTCTGTTTCTTGAGTATACTTGTTTTGAGTTGGTTTTTCTATTTCTCAGGATTTCTTGTCCGGAGTCATTTTCTATTGCTCAGTGATCTCTATTCCGAGTTGTTGTTGTTGCTCAATTTTCTACTTTCAAGTTGTTTATCTTGATCTGACCGACTTCTACATTTAATTATCATGGGGTAATTAATGTGGGGTCTCTCATTAGGATATGTGTGGACCTAAATTTGTGTCTCTCTTATGGATTTGAGCACCAACCTCTTGGGTGGACTCTTGTATATATTTGTTTCTTTGTTCTTAATTTTAGGATCAGTTCTTAGAGGATAGTGGAATTGAATAGAACTTTTGTTGGAATTAATGGGAAGTGTGTACTAAGAGGGGAGGGGTGAATCAATAAATATAAAATTTTTGTATCTTTTAATCTTTGTTTTTTAAGTAAACAATTGTTTATCCAACCATCTATTCTATTCTTTCTTGATGTAAGTTATATCAATTCTTTAATTTAATCAACATGTGAACATTCATAGAAACATTCATGAAAGTAATTGACACATAACACAAGATATGATAACGCAAAAAAATCTTGTTAGGAAGTAAAAACTATGGTGGGGATAACACCCACAAATTTTTCACTCTCTGCAGATTGGAAGGGGCCGATTAGGGCTTACAATTTGATCAATTCTGATGATCTACCCTGTTAGGAGTATCTATGGAGACTTGTTAAATTCTACTATGTTAAGAGCTTTAGCAACACTTTTCTTCACTTGTTAGAATGTAAGAAAATTACACTTTAACCTGGTGTATGCAATCTCCTATTGCTGATTACAAATCCATTTAAGATTACATGTATAAGTGTATGACCTAATGTGATTAAATAATACCTCTGTTGCTTGGTAGCCTCTGTTCTTGGTTCTTGATAACCAAATTCATCTTTTGTTGTTCTGGTTCTTGAAACTTTCAATTTGACCCATAGATGTGCTCATAGGATTCATTCATCCTCTCATTCATAATAGTGAATGATTACAACATCTATTTATAAGATAGATTGACCTAATTAAGTTTCACGTAAAATAATATTAACTCTATGATCACAGGTTTACAACTTTACCTTGATCTTCTAGTCTATGTGTTTTTAATCAGTTAGACTGATTAAAACACTTACACTAATGTTTCTTGTCCCTAAAGAAATGGCTTTAAAATATAATTCAAGACTCTATAAATAGAATAATACTATTTTATCTGACGTGGAAGTCAGATCCACTTTTTGCGGGCTGCAACTGACTTTCAGTTTCTATCAGTCGGTTATGCTCTGAAGTTAGTTAGACTATCTCTTGGTGTTCCTTGCTTGAACTGTCTCTAAGTTTACACTTTTTCCTACTCATCAGGTTCCACTGTTGGGTTCCTCTTTATCCTTTTCACTTTACATTTTTGGTTTACATACAAAATTGTGTCATTAGTTTTGTTTGTACTTAATAGTTTTTGGTGATCTCTGATATCTCTATTTTCAGTTTTCTCTTGTCCTATCTTTTGGTGTATGTTTACCGAAAGTGTTCTTTGCATAGTAATGGAAAAATAATATCATCAATCTCCGCCTTTGACATTAGTATCAAAAATTGATATGTGCAAAATACTAACAAAATGTTTAGTATGTACACCATATATATTCCTTATCCATTTCATGACTCCCCCTATGTATATGCTGGTATAGTATAAGTGTATGTACATGATAATTTACTATTTTTCACCTTGTGTTGTATATATCATACCATATCATTATACTCCTTTTTTTTGTTCCTTTTCTGTACTGTATAGTTTCCTATCTGTACATATCATTATTTTCCCCCTTTTTGGATATTAAGGGAAAAGGTGTATACCTTATAGCTTATCCAAAATATGAGAGTGTGAGTACTTCATGTCCTCCTGTTAGTAATAACTAAGAGGGGCGGGGGTGAATTAGTGGCCTCAAATTTTTATCCTTAATCTAACCACCAATCAAATAAACCTTAGATTATGTCCCTACAAGATGCATTCCATGAAATACTTATAATGATTAAATGTCTGTTGGTTTTCCTTATCTGTCCTTATTCTCCTTGATTACTGCTAAGAAGTATAACTATTCACCAAAATATAGTAAATATATGCAAAGTATATCGATAAATCCAGAAATGCATATGTGAAATGTAAAACAGTAAAGTAATAAACCATACACACATAACACATGGATTTTAATGTGGAAACCCTGTTAAGGAAAAAACCACTGGACCGGTACCCCAAATTTTCACTCTTCTGAAGTGAACCCTATTAAGAGGCAACCCTGTTAAAGGTTAAAAACACACTATTAGGTGTGAACTTGTTAAATAATTTTATACATATAGGTTGTCACTTAGTATCGGGAATCTAATGCTGCCATCCTTGAATTAGCCTCTCTCTTAGACCGTCAATAGGCATCGTGCATATCCAATGCTACTTTCATTAATCAACCTTTTTGGCACTCCTTGGGATGTACCTCAATATATAGAATGCTATTAAGTCCTACTCTGTTAAGAGAGTTGATGCTTCAATGGTTAAACTGAAACAAAATGACCTATTTCTAATGCAACTTGAATTGCAGATTTTTAGATCTATTTAAGTACATTACCTCTCTGATAAATTTATGAATTCAATTCTTTTGTGCTCCACACTTTCTACTTTGTGATGCTATGCTCACTATTTGTCAGTGTCTATAGAATTCCTTAGATCTCCCTCAGCTTGATTGATCAGGACTATATGAAGTTATTCTTCATTAGTTTCTCTTCAGCATCCTCTTTCTATTCACTCCCCTTAATCCCCTTTCCATGAATGAGATGCGAAAATAAATTAAAATTGTCTCTTATATAGACATAATATTCATTGATTCTTGATTCTTGGTTCTTGATTCTTGGCATGAAAAACAATCTAGCCAATCTGATTTAAAGCATAACTCCTGATTTATCTCATAGTTATCTTTATGCCAACTGTACAAATCTTCTTTTAAATCAATTACTTAACTCTGGTCGAATAAAACAAATAAAACAACCAATTAAGTCTATCTTTAGCTCTTGCCAGCTAGATATTTTGTCATTTTATGAACTATCTATTCCATCGGTCAACTCTTCAGTTTGTCATCGGTTACAACTGTCAATTCTGTCAGTGTGAATCTAGTTAGCTTCGAGATCTCTGTTTGTCAGGAAACTCTACTTTCTAGCTCATCAAGCATCCTGTGGTTTTGCTTTGTCGAGAAACACTATCTTCTACTTGTTAGGTATCATTGTGACTTTTCTTCTTTGTCTTTACCAATGGTGTGCACTTCGTCGGTGTTGTCTATCACTTGGTGAATACTTCACTTTTATGCATTGTTGAAAGCATAACCTTTGTTCCATTGAATCTCTGAAATCTTTTTGGCATTATGTACATGACCGTACAGATGATATCAAGTTGACATCAATGACAATACAAACCATTAAATGATTTAATGCCTTGCATTATCTTCAACTTAACATTGTCAAAAATTTAATGAGTTACATGTCATCACCTCCATCATCTTCTCCCATTAGTCCTCCAAGTTTTCTAGAGCCATGTTATTGAGTGTGATCCTTGCATGCATATTATAGATGTTTTCTGCTACATACATCAGGGGGTGGCTATCAGTTGTCTTGCTGAAGTGATATGCTATTGAAGTAGTGTTAGATTTGGTAGAAGTTGAGCCTGGAGATCGGTGACCTCTTCCCTAAATTGTGTTTCTACTTCCCACAGTTCCTTT
This sequence comes from Thuja plicata, assembly GCA_018584345.1. Taxonomy (NCBI): domain Eukaryota; kingdom Viridiplantae; phylum Streptophyta; class Pinopsida; order Cupressales; family Cupressaceae; genus Thuja; species Thuja plicata. Next base: position 4,343,624 of record MU225513.1, on the reverse strand, counting down.
CTTAACCTTTTTATCTCAACAATTTTCTCATAATGCAAATTTATTACATTGTCCTTGGTGGTTAAGACTTTATCACTAGTAGCTAGATCACAATCTAACTTTGCTATCTTATCACTATAATCCTTAGTGAATTTTTCAATTTTTCTCAATTGTTGTATCAAGGAAATAGATTCAACAATTATTGGATCTAATTCACTTACTAATTATGAAAGCTTTACCTTGTTTTCTGCTACTTCTTGGCTGATTTTTTCAATAAGTTTGTGCTGATATTTCTGTTCTACTCTCTCCCCAATTGCCTTTTCTACATCAATGTTCTATTTTGTGATGGCCTCGGTGAGAGTGGCTAGCTGATCAAGGATAGGTCTATTGTGATCAACATCAACATCGGGTACAATCTGATGTAAGATGTCCCTAGTTGTTTCTAGTACCAAGGAGTCTCTGTGCTACTTTCTTAGCTTCTCCTATAGTGCCTTCCTTTGGCATATTTCACTGTACTCTTTAAGTGCTTCATATTATAGTGTAGTTGGGTCACATTTAGGTATCTCAATGATCTCATCTAGAGTGAATTCCAACTTAGTCTTTTTGGATTTATTTGTCTCTTCTGAGTTTCACTTGAATGTAGGACCATATCCATCTTCTTGACTTTGTTTGTTGTGCTGGATGAAGTGATTTGGGGCATTTCCTCTTTTTGCTATTGTGCCTCAGTGTTAGCTTGTTGGTTTTGAGTGGACGTCTCCACATCAACCTTTACATTATCTACAGGAACCTTTTAGGTTTCCTTAGGAGTGTCATCTTTTATTTTTTCTCCTTCATTGGTATCCTTATGTACTTCATCTTCCTTTGTCTATGCATCCTTCTCAATAGTGTGTCCATCTGTTTGCTTTAAATATCCTTCTGTAACCTTGTCAGTTTTGGTTACAATATGAGTGTCTCTGATGATATTTTGGTCATCAGTGTTGTCTTTATTTCCTTCATCCCCTGCATCCTCGGGAATGCTTGAATATTTGTTAGGTGGTTTGTCTTTTTCTTGAAGTATATTGATGGCTTGCATCAATATTGGCATATTTCTTGATATGGTCACCTATGAAGTGTCAAATGTAGTGTCCTGTTCGTCGGTCTTATCCTTGGTAACAGTGACATCTTCATCTTTTTGTATTTCTTCTGCTTGATCATCGGGTATGTCAATAACTATGTTGTCCACAATTTTGTCCATAGCGGTGTCCGACCATGTCTCATCTACAACATCCATAACCTTGTTTCTTGTGGTGTATATTTCCTCTTTGTCCAATTCAACATCTATGATGATGATTGGTTTTGTGCTCTCAATAGCTTGGTCAACCTTGATTTCCTGATTCTCGGTTAGAGCTCTTTGTGTCTCGAGACTTGTATCCTTTTCAGGAATATTAAGTATTTTCCTCCATTCGGCTTTAGTTTTCCTGTCTAACTCCAGTAGATGTCCTTTAAGCACTTGGTAGGCTATCATCTTTGGTGAGAACCTTTTGGAATGAGTCTCCATCATTTCTTTTATTTCCTCCATTTTGGATTCGGGAGGCATGACTAATACTAGGGCTCTTTCCCTGATTTGTTTCTCGGAGTGCAAGGCAAAATTCCATCTTGCTGATAGTCTGTCTTGAATTTCTTTGGGCATACTATCTTCCAGTTGGATTGGGAGGTATTTGTATATGAAAATCATCATGATGATTGCCTCCTCAATCTTATTTTGATCCAAGGGATCCAATTTTACCCATTTCTTTACCTTCCTTGTATTAACTGGACCTGTATTGATAATTGAGGCACATACCTCATCAACTATTTTAGGTATTTTGTTCTTTTCCTTTTGAACACCTTCATCCTATTTGGTGTCCTTAATATCCTCCCTGTTTCTAATGAACTTTCTTCTCTTTGTTGGCCCTCTTTTCTATGTTTCCAGTTTCCTCTTGTAGGTCCTTACTTGACCTTTCTTCAAGGGTGAAGGACTTGTGTCCTTAGATGTATGACGTCTTTTCCTTGAGGTAGATATGGTTCTAGGCTTCTTAGCCAGTGTTGGTAATGGAGTATATGACTCTCTAGACTTAGAGTCACTTTCCTTCTCAGCCTCACCGATGGGTGACTGTCCCTCAATTTCTTCCTTTTGTTTTTTTTCTTCCTCTATAACTGACAACCTTTTTTTCAAGTTCTTTACCATTTTATCTTTCTTCCAGTCTATTTGCTTTACAACCAAGCCAATTTTGATTCTTTCTTTGGCCTCTTCATAAGTGCAAAACTTTGGTTGTGTTTTGTCTAAGGGTTCATCTATAAATGCATCAATTGCATTGGATGCTTGATCAATGTTTGCCTCATAGTCTAATGGTTTTAACCATTCTATCCTTGGTACAAAAATTTTGATGTATGTGTGGTCTGTGTCAACCATGAAACATATATCATTATTGAATTTTTCAATTAGTTGCTCTGGGATCCTTACTCTTTTCTACATTCTATCCTTGAATCCAGTAAAGTACTCATCCATAACTATTTCAAAGTTGTCTCTGAGTGATGTTATGTACTCACTGATCTGTATGGTGATTGGTCTAGTGGTATCCCATTTTACATCTCCTACTGATGGAAAATATTATTGGAAGTAAAAGAAAATGCACATGATAACTGAGCCAAACTTACATGTATTTGTCTTTGCATTTCTGATTTTTCTCAAATTTTCTTCTAACTGGTTTAGTAGAAGTTCTGACAGATCCAACTGAGTTCCTTTATTTACAATTTTATATGCTGTATCCACTGCTCCAAATGCTATGTTGTTCATCCTTCTAGCTTGAAAGAATTTTTAGCCTAGGAAACATGCTCCAAATTTCAGTTCATCATCGGTGATAGTGGATACCTTAAGTCCTCTTCCATCACACTTGACTCCTGTGTTCTTTTCAATCTTAGCCTTGGGTGGGTGTTTCAATGCCTTTACCTTATCAGTTATAGGATAACCGGTGGCTGCATGAATAACATCTCAGGTTATTATTTTAGGCTCATCCAACCATAGCTTGTGGTTGTGAATTCTTCTTTGTACTAACCAAATCCACTTGGTCTTGAATACCTTTGGGAACAATAGGGCATTTGTGATCCCTTTCAATTCTATGTGTTTGTGCTCATCTTTTATAGATCCATCTTCATTGCATAGCTTCTTGAAAGCTTGTTCCACCTCTAGGTCACCAATTTCTACAATCTTGCAGTGAATCTATGCTCGCACGTCTTCAACAAGCAAAACCGTAGCTGGTATTCATAAGAATGCTCTAGCATTGTTAGGTTGTGATGCAACCTCAGGCCATATCTTGGCATTTGTGATCCCTTTCAATTCTATGTGTTTGTGCTCATCTTTTATAGATCCATCTTCATCACATAGCTTCTTGAAAGCTTGTTCCACCTCTAGGTCACCAATTTCTACAATCTTGCAGTGAATCTATGCTTGCACATCTTCAATGAGAAAAACTGTAGCTGGTATTCATAAGAATGCTCTAGCATTGTTAGGTTGTGATGCAACCTCAGGCCATATCTTGTAATGGGGTTCCTCACAGGTAGAATTCTTGATAACTTTAACCTTATCCTTCTTGATGCTCTTCAGTTTCATGGTTCTTGAAGTCATGGCCATTGTTTCAAACATTTTAGGGCTTTTTGTAAATGCATAAAATAGAGTTCTCGATTAACATAGGAACTTAATGTTTACTTCTGTAGTGGTCACTAATATTTTTGGAGTGCTCTGGGTTGAGTTGAAGTCTCTCTATGATGCTATCACTCTGTGCTCAAATTTCACTTCCGTCACTCTACTCTACTTGCTAGTGAATAATAAAACCCTTATGTCACCTTTTTATAGACTTTTGCCCTAAAATGAGTCATTAATGCTCAACCACTGCTTAGTGTGCAAAGACAAATTCATTGGGTTAAACACTAAATTTCCTCTTTGGTGACAAAGCAATGCTTTGGGATAGTCGTCTAACTTCTTAATTTTACTGACGGGTTTTTACAAAAACAACTTATTCAACTTTCTTAATTACCAACAATTTTTGGTTTACACTATAAAATTTTGCTTTTTACATGTTAACCGACAAGTTTTGGTAAGTGCAGATAGATTCAGCTTTGAGTGTATACCGATGGATTTCGGTATGTATTACCTGATGGAATAGTTTTCACAAATTTTAACAAGTAATATCATGATGCATATTTACTTATGCTAATTTGGCATTTCATGAACATATTATGTAACTAATGTAAAATAATACTTAGTGTAATGTAGATCCATACTTACTGGTTCTACTTAGGTGGGGGTGGTGATGTCATCAGATCCATTAGATAGGGTGTCACCAATTGCGTTGGTTGGTTTAACTTCATAAGTGTTTGTAGCTTTCCTCCACATTTTGTTTCTCATCTTCCAGATGTCTTCAATGGTATTTCCATTGGGGAATGTGCTGGTCTCTATCACTCAGTCTCTGCAGTATTTCTTGGGATGACCAACTTTATGACAGTGTAAGCATGCCATTCCGGGGTTAGTCTAGCCTCTAGAATTTCTTGTCCACTATCTCATATAGTTTGCAACAATGTGACCAAATATTCCACATGCAATACAATTTGTCCATGTGTTGTAATCCCATACATATTGGTTACCAACTATTTTCGGTTGATAGGTAGCTTCTTGGCCTTTAGGCTTCCATGCTTGCTTTTTCTTCTTCCAACATTCAAGAGTTGTGTGCCCATTCATTTTGCAAGTAGGGAAGTATTTGTCCATGTAGGTTTCCTTCTTTGGTTGTTTCATCTCAGACTTACATTCATATGCTTTATGTCCTTTCTTGTTACATTTATAACAAAATCCTATGAATAAAGATGTGGATTTAGGAATACCTTTCATTTTTATCCTACATACATTTGATGTGTGGCCTTGCTTTCCACAGCGATTGCATGTCAGCTTTCTTGGTCTTGGATTTGCACAGATATTCTTTGGATCATCTTGATTTGGTGATTCTCTATTCTCAGTATAGCCTAGACTGGTGTTTGTGTTGATTCTCCGTTGGCCATTAAGAAAACTATTCATTCTTTTATTGCTTTCTTCAACTTTCTTGATAATTTCATTATGTTGCTGCTAAATTCTGAGTTCTTGTTTCATCTTTTCATTTTCTTCCCTTAGCTCACCAATAGATTCTATTCTTTCAATGGGTTCAACATTTATTCTATTTTCCTCTTGATTCATAAGAATAATCTAATTTGTAATCTCATGGCGATGTTCTGCTAAACTTTGTATTTCAGATTCTTTCTCTTGTAGCTTTCTAGTAATCTTCCTTCTATCATCAATAGCTAGTGTTCTTTCTTGCTCAAATTGTCTAGCACTATTAATGATATCAATCATTCTTACCATCTATGTCTCTTGACCGATTTGCATGGAATTCACTTGTCCAGCCAGATGTTGTTTGATTTCATTTAGGATTGTGATGCTTTCTTTTGATGTGTTTGATGCTTTGCTAGTATTCAATTGTGAAGACTCAAAGAAATCTGGTATCTCTTCCTCATGGTAATCTATTTCATTACAAAGAGATGCCATAATATTTCTTTCATCTAACAACTAACTCATCTTGATTCTAGCTTCTTTATACTGCTCATAGTAGATCTGAATTTCTAGCTTCTGATTCTCAACACTGTTGTCAAGTCTGTACTTCTCCATTGTATGATATTTTCTCTTAATCCTTTAAGCTTTTCAAATAAGAGACAGAGCTCTCATACCAATTGTTGGAATTAATTGGAAGTGTGTACTGAGAGGGGAGGGGTGAATAAGTACCTCTAAAACTTTCATATCTTTTAACCTTTGTTCTTTAAGTAAACAATTGTTTATGCAACCATATTTTCTATTCTTTCTTGATGTAAGATATATCAATTATTTAACTTAATAAACATGTGAACATTCATAGAAAAATTCATGAAAGTAATTGACACATAACACTAGATATGATAACGTAGAAAACTCTTGTTAGGAAGTCAAAACTGCGGTGGGGATGGCACCCACAAATTCTTCACTATCTGCAGATTGGAAGGGGCCAGTTAAGGCTTACATTTTGATCACCTCTGATGATCTACCCTATTAGGAGTATCTATGGAGACTTGTTAAAGTATACTCTGTTAAGAGCTTTAGCAACACTTTTTAGTGTGCACTCAGTTACGAGATTTACAATTGGATGGTTAAATCCACCTTCCTTGAAAGGATATTTACACTTTGCTTCACTTGTTAGAATGTAAGAGAATTACAGTTTGACCTGGTGTATTCAATCTCCTATTGCTAATTATAGATCCATTTAAGATTACACATATAATTGTATGACCTAATGTGATTGAATAATAGCTCTGTTGCTTGGTAGCCTCTGTTCTTGGTTCTTGATAACCAAATTCACCTTTTGCTATTCTGGTTCTTAAAACTTTCAGTCTGATCCATAGATGTGCTCTTAGGATTCATTCATCCTCTCATTAATAATAGTGAATGAATACAACATCTATTTATAAGATAGATTGACCTAATTAATTTTCACATAAAATAATATTAACTCTATGATCACAGGTTTACAACTTTACCTTGATTTTCTAGTCTATGTGTTTTTAATCAGTTAGACTGATTAAAACACTTACACTAATGTTTCTTGTCCCTAAATAAATGGTTTTAATATATAAATCAAGAATCTATAAATAGAATAAGACTATTTTATCTGACGTGGAAGTCAGATCCACTTTTTGTGGGCTACAACTGACTTTCAGTTTCTGTCGGTCAGTTATGCTCTGAAGTTAGTTAGACTATCTCTTGGTGTTCCTTGCTTCAACTATCTCTCAATTTTCACTTTGTCCTTCTCATTAGGTTCCACTATCAGGTTCCTCTTTATCCTTTTCACTTTTTATTTTTTGTTTACACACAAAACTATATCGTTGGTTTTCTTTGTACTTAGCAATTTTTGGTGAGCTCTGATATCTATATTTTCAGTTTGCTCTTGTCCTGTCTTTTGGTGTATGTTTACCAAAAGTGTTCTTTGCATACTAATGGAAAAATAATGTCACCAAGTTTTATCTATTGAGATATTGTAAGGAAGGTCTATGAACTCACATTTATGAAGATCATTTTGTAATTCACTGAATGTATATGGCCAAAAATAGGAAGGCATTATAGCCCAACATGTAATGAGTTTGATCAATTAATGAAAAGGATTCTTGTTATTTCTTCTCTCACTCTATTTTTTTTGTTTCCAAATTGTTGTGTCTACAAGATGAATTGATATTTGGGAGTTCCCTTGGCCCCTCCTACTATCCCTCTGTGCGTCAGGTGGTATCAGAAAATTGGTGAGATCTAAGTTCCTTCTTGTAAACCCTAACCCTAGTTGGTGATATTTTTGTGGGGTAGTAGATTGCAATATGACCTACAATTGTAGAGGGATTCAAGATGGTTTGTGGGAGAGGAAATTCAGATCCAGGTCTAGCTGATATGCTTAGATAGATGGCTGCAAGATTGGAAGCTATTGAGACAACCCAGTGCAAAGGAAGACATCTTGAGGATGTTAATGATGATGAAGTTGAAGAAGTTCAAGGTAGAGTTTCATCTGCATCTGTGATGGATTAGGAAAAAGAGAGATTCCTGCGAGCATTAACAAATTTTAAATCCACACCTCAGTTTAATCCTCCTGAGTATAGTGGAAAATTGGATTCTGATGAATTGATTGATTGGATAACTGAGATGGAAAAGTACTTTGAATATGAGAATGTATCAGAGGACAAGAAAGTCAAGATTGCAAGCACAAAGTTGAAAGGTCATGCATCCTTATGGTGAGAACATATGCAATTGGATCGAAAGAAGAAAGGTAAAGATAAAATCAAGGTATGGGATAAGATGGTAAACAAATTGAAATGAAATTTTCTACCTTGTGATTATTAGATTAACTTGATTAGGAAAATGCAAATTTTAAAGAAGAAAGATAGATTAGTGAAAGACTATACTTAAGAATTCTACAGATTGGACATCAAATCTAGACATGTTGAAGATGAAGTGGAAAGAGTGGGAAGATATGTGAATGGATTAAGAAGTTCCATACAAGATGAGATTAGTTTGGTCAAGATGGAAAGAATTGAAGACATATAAGTTTTCCCTAAAAGCTGAGGAAAAGTTGAAAAAAAGATATGAACAAAGACAAAGAGGTAGGGTGGTAGATTCCCTAGAGGAAAAGGTAGATCTCATGGTGAGAACAGTAGAACTGAAACAAACAAGTCAATTTTAAACACATCTCAAGATAAAGGAATGACTGAATGGAAAGGTAGAAGTTCATACAGAGGAAGAGACAATTAATCTCGAGGTGGTTATAATAGAAGAGGGTTCCAAGTAACTTGTTATAATTGTGGTGAGGAAGGACATAAATCCTTTGAGTGTAAACATGCAAGCAATAAATTTGGTAATAGAATAAATAATTTGGTGCAAGAGGAATCACCGAATGAAGCTGAGAAGGAAGGAAATCTCATGATTTGAAGGATACTATGGAGTGAAAAGGATAATCAAGACCCTGTCAAGAAAAGTTTGTTCAAGACCAGATGTAGAGTTGTAGACAAAGTTTGGAAGGTAATTGTTGATAGTGGAAGCTTGGAGAATTTTTCATTTGAGGAAATAGTTACAAATTTTTAGTTGGAGAGGATGAATCATTTGAAGCCCTATCAAATGTCATGGATCAAATATGAGCACACATTAATGGTGAGAGAACAACTTTTTGTGAATTTGAAAATTGGAAAATATTATGATAAGGTTTTGTGTGATATTATGCCAATGGATTGTTGTCACATCTTGTTGGGTAAACCTTAGAAATATGATAGACATGATATACGTGATGGAAGATTGAATAGTTATTCTCTTTGGGTTGATGGTAAGAAACAAGTTTTTTTACCTTTGATTGAAGAATCTATTGGTGAGATTTGTACATCTGTGAAAGTTTGTTTGATGGAAGGTAGAAAGTAAGTTAACACCAACTGAGAATGAAGAGCTTAACCGACAAGTCCATGAATTGTTCAACAAAGGTTTGATCTGAGAAAGTTTGAGTCCATTTGTAGTACTAGTTGTATTGGCACCTAAGAAGAATGGAGAATGGCGATGTGCACTGATTCAAGAGCAATCAATAAGATCACAGTGAAGTATAGGTTTCCTATACCAAGAATGGATGACATAATGGAATATTTGAGTGGAGAAAGATATTTTACAAAAAATGATTTGAAGAGTGGATATCATCAGATCAGAATCAGAGAAGGTGATGAATGGAAGACTTCTTTCAAGATAAAGGAAGGTTTGTATGAGTGGTTGGTTATGCCTTTTGGTTTAACTAATGCACCGAGTACATTTATGAGGTTAATGAATGAAGTTTTGAATAAATTATTCAATAAATGTGTGATTGTATACTTAGATGATACTCTGATATTTAGTAAGACTAGAGAAGAGAATTTGATGCATATAAGGCAAGTGTTGCAGAGATTGAAAGAGGAAAAGTTGCAGATAAATCTGAAGAAGTGTTCCTTCATGAAAGAAGAACTTATGTGTTTGGGTTTTTTAATTTCAGATGATGGTTTGAAGATGGATCTTGAGAAGGTTGAAGCTATACTTAGTTGTCCTACACCTAAGAATGTCACTGAGGTAAGATCATTCCATGGATTGGCAAGTTTTTACAGGAAGTTTATAAGAAATTTTAGTTCTATTTGTAATGCTATAGTTGAGATAATGAGAGGAGACAAAAGAGAATTCAAATGGACACATGGAGCTGATAAGAGTTTTGAAGCTTTGAAGCTGAAGGTTGCTGAATTACCTGTGTTAGCCTTACCTGGTTTTAGTAAGGTATTTCAAGTTGAATGTGATGCAAGTGGAAGTACAATTGGAGTTGTGTTGACTCAAGAAGGTAAACTTGTTGCTTTCTTTAGTGAAAATTTGAATGATGCTAAGAGGAAATATTATTTCTATGATCAAGAGTTCTATGCTATTATTCAAGCTATGAAGAAATGGAGACATTATTTGATGCCAAATGAATTTGTGTTGTACACTGATAATAAGGCTTTACAATATTTGGGTAGTTAAAATAAGTCTAATCAGAGACATATGAAATGGGTAGAGTATTTACAAATTTTCACATTTGTGATTAAACATAAGAGTGGAGTTTCTAACCGAGTTGTTGATGCATTGAGTACAAGAAGATCTTTGTTGACTAAAATGAGAATTGAAGTTCTTGGTTTTGATGACATGAAGCATTTGTATGAAAGTGATCCTAATTTTTCTGAGAAGTGGAGAGTGTGCAGAGCACCAAATTCAAATTAATAAAGTAAGTATGAAGACCATTTTATTCAAGAAGATATGTTGTTCAAAGGTATTTAGTTGTGCATATCGAGAGGATCAATGAAAACTTATTTGATTAAGGAAAAACATAGTAGTGGATTGGTTGGACATTTTGGTATTGAAAAAATAATGATTTTTCTTAAGGAAATGTATTTTTGGCCTCAATTTTCTAAGGATGTTCATAAATTTGTGAAAATTTGTGGAGTTTGTCAAGTTGCAAAAGGAGTAAGTCAGAATATTGGTTTGTATACACCAATTACTGTTCCTGAGAAAACTTGGAGTGATATTAGCATAGATTATTTTCTTGGCTTACCGAGGAAAGAAAGAGGTAATGATTCCATATTTTTTTGTTGTGGATAGATTTTCTAAGATGACACATTTCATACCATGTAGGAAAACATCATATGCAGTACATATAGAAGATCTTTTCTTTAAGGAGATTGTCAGATTGCATGGATTACCAAGGAGCATCATCTCTAACCAAGGCATTATATTTGTTAGCTATTTTTGGAAAAAACTTTGGAAGAAGTTGGATAATGAGTTGAAATATAGTTCTACATTTCATCCACAGACTGATGGAAAAACAAAGGTTGTAAACCAATGTTTGGGTAATTTGTTGAGATGCCTAGTTAGAGACACACCAAGTAATTGGGATTTGATGTTGGCACAAGTAGAGTTTGCATACAACAATTCAGTAAATAGAAATACTTGAAAGAAACCTTTTGAGATTGTTCATGGAACATAACTGAGAGGTATATCAGACTTGAGAGATATTGTTGGAGAAGAGAAAAGAAGTGCTGAAGCAGAGGAATTTGCTGAGTTCATAAAGACATTGCATGAAGATGTAAAACAAAAGCTGGATAAAAGAAATCAGAAGTACAAAGATCATGCAGACAGATCAAGGAGACATGAATATTTTTAAGTTTGTGATGTAGTTATGCTTTATTTTACGAAAGGCAGATTTCCTATTGGAACATATGGTAAATTGAAGATGAAGAAATTTTGTCCTTGAAGAATACTGAGAAGATTTGACAGTGGAAATGTTTATGAAGTTGAATTACCTGATGACATGAATATATCACCTATATTAAATATTTCATACTTGTATGAATATCATGAACCTGATGATGAAGTGGAAATACCAAGTGATTATCTTAAGAAGAAGATAGAGGAAGTTGAACAGATTTTGAAACAGAGAATTGACAGAAGTACAAAAGGAAAGAAATACATGGAGTAGCTGGTAAAATGGAAGAATAGACCGATTGAGGACTCATCTTGGATTTCTCATTCTAAGTTGGATTCATTTTAGGTTTGACTAGATACATGATTCAGGGAATCATTTATTGTAACCCCAGTTGTCTAATGCAGGAGCATCTTGGGTCCTTGGAAATCTAGCTCAACCAAAAAAAAATGTTTACTTTTGTTCTTTAGCTTGTTTGGAGGCTGCTCGGTGAAGTACTCTGTTACCCTATTGCTCGAGTATGCTTGTTCTATGTGTCTTTATGTTGCTAGGGTATTCTTGTTCTGAGTTTTTTTTTTTTCCTTGGGTATGATTGTCTCGAGTTGTTTTCTATTGCTCGGTGATCTCTGTTCCTGAGTTGTTGTTGTTCGGTTTGATGCTTCCGAGTTGTTTATCTTTATCTAGCTAACTTCTAAATTTAATTCCCATGGCATAATTAATGTGGGGTCTCCCATTGGGATCTGTGTGGACCTAAAAATAGGTCTCTCTTATGGATTTGAGCGCTGACCTCTTGGGTGGACTCTTGTATATATTTGTTTCTCTATTCTTAGTTTTAGAATTAGTTCTTAGAGGATATTAGAATTGGATAGAAGTTTATCTGTTGAGATATTTTAAGGCAATTCTATGACCTTGGATGGATGGAGATTATTTTTTAATTCACTAAATGTATATGGCTGAAACCAGGTATTGGTACTCTCAAATTTGGCATAAATTTGGAGTGACCAATTAAAAATTTCTCTAAGGAAAGAATTACGAAGTCACTGACTTTAAGGTTTCACAACTTGCACTTGGTTGAATAGAATGGGAAATTGAATGTTACCATATATTGTAATCATGGAGATGTGCTACCATGAATATTTTTAGTCTGTGATGAATCTATTTGGGAAATTTGCCAATCTGATTTCATTTGTAGTTTCTAATAGTTTAATGCAGATCAGTTGCACGGTTTAGTTGGAGGCCCTCTTCATGCTGTTATATCTTGAATACTGTGAATGGTCATATCAATAAAATGGTCCGCTATATTGTCATGAGCCACCATTTTTGATTCATGCTCTCCATATCACATACTTATAATATCCACAAGCTTGGGTCTTTAGGAGATTGTTTGACTTGTTTTCAAAGTTGGAACCAGATGCATTTCATTGTTTTTGACAGCGTAATTTGCAGAACTATTTTGAAGAGGCAACTTGGATTTTAAAAATATTTTGACCTGTTTAGTTTCATCAGTTGTCACTTTGCAATATAGAAGAATGTTAACCATGGAATGTGTGTGCGAGGTTCAACATTCTGGTTACTTGAATTAGTCAGTTTTCAAGGCTAGTTCCTGAGGCCAGTTGCCATTAATGATACCAGTTTGCAGAGTTGTAATAAGTTGTTTTTAAATGTCGTTGGTTCAATGCTTCATATTTTGAATGCATGGTGGTTTATGTTTAGGTATTTTGAAGGGAATTAATTGAATCAAACTATGAAGTTGAATTGAATCAAAGTATGAAGTAAGAATCAGTGCATGGCTAAGATGAGATAAACAAGAAATCAAAGGGCTTCACAAGCTTTAAAAGGAAACAATGTTTTAAAACATTAAAACATACATTGCATAAAGCCAAGTGAAAAATAAAACCAAGCATACACCAATGGAGGGGATTCAACACATGAAATGAATAAGCCAGTGTAATAGAGATTGAAAAGAGCATGAGGTGTAAACAAAAACCAACGCAATGCATATGCAAATATTCCAAAGTCTACACAATACATTGGGGGGTTCTTTAAATGTTTTTAAAATTTCCAAAGGCCTACGTAGACCACATGGAAGGTTGCATAGATTTTGAAATGGAGGCAATTGAAAATGGAAATAAATGGAGGAAGAGTTTTAAAGGGCAAGTGAAAACAAATTAAAACATTCCAAGAAGGATGAACTGGGAGGATTTTGCGCAAGCCAGCATGAGGGCATTTGAAACATATAAAACCAAAATACAAAGGGAAATTGCCAGAAACTTACGCAGCAAATGGGGAGTTTATGAGATGATTATGCGAATGTAAGATTAAATAAAGATTTTGCAAACATGAATTTGTAGGAGACAAAAAAATAGTCATATTGTGGGGGACATAACTTCCAATTCCACCGTTGGACCATGCTCAATTTTATATATGTTGTCGCAAATCTAATTATTCAGATTCTCACTGGAGCGATCTTCCAAAGATACTGTCGACTGTGTGCAACACTATCTAAACTACCCATAACAGTCACAAAGCTTTGAAAATGCATAGGGCATTATCCCACATTCACTGGGATTGAGATTTTTTAAATATTTATATACTCTAGCGCTTCATTATTGAAATAAGTAAAGAAGCTAGGAGGCTTATGGTGGGCCCCTTGGTTAGGGGTCTCAACGCACAGGTGGGCCCCATAATTTTTAGGCAAAATGAAAGAAGAGCTTTAAAAACTCATAAGTTTAGTCCCACATTGCTAGTGGGAGGGGAGATATAAGGATTTACAAGGTAAAAGCCATAGTACATAATATGAAGAAGTATCCCGGAGGCTCTCCACGTGCAGGTGGTGGGTGCATTGGGAAGCATGCCAGGAGGATGAAAACAAAATTTTGATGGACCCCACAGTGATGAGGTGGCATATGATGTGGCGCAGAGGCTTATAGGATGGGGAATTAATCTCGAAGCAGCCAGGATCAATGGTTGGTTTAAAGGCTTAATGGGTAGGTGACACAGAGCCAGTGAGGAGGTGCCAAGTCACGAGATTTGGTGCAGTGCTGAGAAAGCCATTCAGAGATTGACACGTGGTAGGATAGGTGATGTAGGCACCCAAGTGGACACACAAAGTCAATAGGAGATTTCCATGTGGCGCAATCTACAGAAAAAAGGTCTTAATATGCAAATTAAATTGAATTTATCTCAAAAAAGAAAGGGTTAAAAGACATGCAAGTTTAAAGAAATCCAATGGTGGACTTAATGGCTTAAAAGGAAGATGCTCAACATCTAACCTATAAGCCATTAAGTCTGATTGACACTTGGTAGAATGAGATGAAATCTAGGCAAATATGCAAATATTAACATTAAATTTCATCTCATTTCAATAGTCCAACAATTGAAAAAGCATAAATTCAAATATTTCAAATTCTTGAAAATATGCACGGGAAGAAGAGTTTATTGAATGATTTTGGGGGAAAATTTTATCAGAAGTATCAAGTATCATATACTGTCGAAAAGGTATCAAAATGAGGATTGTGTTTTTGTAGTCCTTTTTCATGCTGAATCAAAGTATTTTCCCAGAAAATAGAAAATAAAATCAGATCATTAGTGGAAGGGAGAAGATATTTTTGATTTCAAAGGAGATATTTCCACAAATAAAATTAGATTTTAAGTAGTGAAGGCAGGGTTGTTTTAAGATATTTCGGGAAGAGGATAGGTGTTTGTTGGAGGAGTAATCTGGAGATCTTTTTCTTTGGCCACATATTCAATTTTCTTGCCATTGTACAGGGTTCCAAATCATGGTCTCCACATGGAGTTGCAGAGTACTGGCTCCAGGAGTTTCCATTTATTTCATGGTTCCACATTAGGGATATAGCTTCTTGATTGTACTAGTTTTGTCTCAGGTAGAATAGAATGTCATTGGTATTTGTAGTTTATTGAACAAGTATTTGTCTGATTGCAAATTTGTGTGTAGTAATGTGATTTTTCATACTTAATACAGAAGTTCAAGACTCATATCTCTCCTTGGTGTCTGTCTTGTGAAGTCTGCATTTTCTAATTCTCTGCATAGGGTTTAACTATGTATGTGTTATCATTCTCCAGTTATGATCTAGGACTAGATTAAATAATGTTGTGGATGTGACATAGTTTCATTCGGTTGTCTAAAATAGGATTTCTATAAGTAGTAATGATTTGGACCGATTATATTTATGGCTTAAAATCATTGACCACAATTGATTACTACATTTTTAAATTTGGTTAAAGGACATTGCCCATGGATAAAGCACTGGCTGGTGATTAGTATCTTTTATACCTATGCATTTTTAGTTAAATCTTGGTTATATTATGAAATTTAAACATAAAATCTAACATATCTGAAGGTTTTATGTGGTTTGTGATTTTGTACTAATCTCATGCTCCACTTTAAGGTCAATGTTCAATGGGTGATTATCCAGTCACCTAGTATCTCATGGTCGTGCTGAAGCCATTGTGAGATCTCTACTGATTTACGCCATACTAAATATTTGAGGATGTTGAAGGGTGTCCCCCCCCTTGGTTTTGTAGAACCCAAAGTGTAGAAGGATGGATCCGCATCCTTTTTAAATGGTCCTTTTCAATGTTGGTTGAGTATCGGGAGTTGGCTACTCTTAAAAATACATCAAAGGGTGAAAAGGTTGTTGTCCAATCATCAGAGCCTAAAAAGGAACCAACAAAAATGATGACTCTACTAGGGATAGATGTAATAAATTTTTCTAAATTTCCAAAGAATCTCTATGTTTTATATTGTCTTAATGATTCAAGTTTATCAAGTTGAGCTAGACTCTTGGCCTGGTTGTTTATAAATCCAGTCATTTTTTTGCATATCCATTTGAGGATAAGAGTCCTAAATGTTTGTAAATATAAATGTGTTTCATATCCTAATTGTTAGCTTGGTTGTTGTTCTTAAAATAATTCTAAATGTGTCAAATCCTATTGACTTATTGAAATTCTGCTATCTTTGCTTGAAGCCCAACTTGTTCTTGTTCTAGTTATCTTCTATACTTTGTAATAGCAGTGAGTGACGACTCTGAAAGATATCTACATGAGTATTCATTTAAGTGAGAAATTTGATTATTAGTTGGGAACACTTGCAACAAGGATCTAGCAGATGCTCGAAAGTTTCAATGGTGGATTAACAAAATCAGAAATAAATAAGGACAACAAAAAATGAATTTTCCCTGGAATTCCTCAAAGTTTTAATGAGATAGATTTGTTTCCTTACTAGGTGAAGAAGTCACTAGAGAGAAGGAATTAATTTAAAATTTTTCCCATACTTCTTGATATACAAACTTCAGTTATCAGATTTAAAAGTATGATGTTATGTGAAATGATTGCATCTTTGGATGAAATTTTTGTGAGTAAGAAGATGTGTTGTTGATAAATAGTGCAATGGAGATTATAGATTCAATAGATCAGGATATGTTGCATATATCTGAAATTTGTCCAGCAAATATTGAAGAAATCCAAAAGGATATTGCATTATTTAATCAAAGAATACAAGACCAAGCCATTTTTTTTTGAAAAGACATGTAGGAGAGATAAATGAAGAATCCATACATTTATTTTATGAAAAGTTTTCCAATGCATATGATAAGATGCTAGAAGGGATTGAAATTCAAGAGTCTGCATATCTTCATTTGTTTTTAGAGCTTCATACGCCTAAATCTACAAATTGGTTTGCATCATGTAGAAAGGAATGCATTCAACTTGTTAAAAAATAGATATATGAGTTTGAAGAATGTGAATCTAAAAGTACTAATGATGCTGACTCTAGCTATGATGAAAATGCTAATTATGATGCTGATAGTAAAGTTACTGAATGTCAAGATGTCAAAGATGAAAATATAGTCGTGGATGCTTCCGTTGGATTTGAAGATTTGTTTTATTATCAAGATGATAGGGCAGACATCTATTCTCAGTTTAGGGAAGAGTATTGTGATCAACAAGAGAATTGTTATTATGTAGATGAGGGTGTTTAGGATGATTCCTTTGCACCAAAAGGAATGAAACAAGAAACTTCAATCCTTGTTCCCAATGGTGAAGGAATTTGCAGCAATAAGAATGAGATTAAAGGTGGTGAAAGAAAAGTTCAATGCTCACTAAGTAGTGAACAAATATCAGAGTTACTAGCTATTGATTTTCAGAGGTATGCATCAAATGTAGACCCTACTTTGCAATTCCTAGTTTATATATTCTTTGATAATGAAGACATGTGAATGGATGCAAAGTATGAAACCTATGCTGATTTTCTTATTCCTACTTCTGAGGCAAACAATGTGCAAGATGTAAATGCATATGATTGGGAGAAATCCGATTATGTCAAGTATGATGAATATGATGAATCATATGCTGCTATGGATTCAGATTTGGATGAACTTGGTGTGAATGGTTCTTGTATTGATCAGGATGTTGAAGAAAATGATAAATCTGAATGTGTTTTTTTAGATTTTCAAATGTTAAATGAATTGTTTTACTTGATGATACATTTTCAGAATTGGAGGGTGCTGGTAAAAGTTCTGATCAACAAGAAGTCTCAAATGTTGTGTAACCATATTTTGACTTGGATAGTTTTCAAGTTGCTGTTATGACTGAGATTGAGTCCTTTATGCAAACTAACATCCAAACTATGTTTGATTCCAGCCATGTAAAGGAGTTGGAATTTTTTCCTTTTCACCTTGTCAGTGATGGTAAAGAGTGTGATAGTTTTGTGTTACATAATGATCATTATTCTCAGTATTGGGGTGACTTCCAAGCACCTAATGACATGGAAGATGTTGATTATTTGTTATTTGATGTGTTGAAAAGATTGGGCAGCATATTGGATCATGTTGCAAGAAATAATAAGTATCGTTTACCTTTGATCCATGTAAATGAGAATCAAGTTTTTGATAGGGGTAAGCAGCAAATTGAGTTTGATGGTTGTTTTCCATTTGTAAATATTGTACAAGTTTTATAGCCTCTTTCGTTTCAGTTGTGTGTTAGGTGTTTGGTGCTTTCAATAAGGAGCCCATTTTTTGGAAAGTTGAAAAAGAAGTCTGATTTTTGAGTGGTCTGCTTCACCATGAGATTTTGAATTCTCTATGTGCCCACAAGGGGCATGCATCCCCATAGAGAGCCACTATCGGTACTCTCAAATTTGGCATAAATTTGGAGTGACCAATTCAAAATTTCTCTAAGGCAAGAATTATGAAGTCACTGACTTTGAGGGTTCACAACTTGCACCTGGTTGAATGGAATGGACAATTGAATTTTCCCTATATTGTAATCATGGAGATGTGCTACCATGAATATTTTTAGTCCATGATGAATTTTTTTGGGCAATTTTCCAATCTGATTTCGTTTGCAGTTTCTAATAGTTTAATGCAGATCAGTTGCACAGTTTAGTTGGAGGCCCTGTTCATGATGTTATATCTCAAAAAACGTGATTGGTCATATCAATAAAATGGTCCCCTGTATTGTAGATCAAATTTACTCCAATTTTGCAAGTTTTTAGCTCCTTGAGGTTTCATATGCATGCTTATCCAAATTCCTTTCATTTGCAGAAATATATATTTCTTGTGTCTTCTTGTTCTGTATTTCTCAGTGGCTACTTTCAAGGGGCTCCCAAATGTGTCCAATTGATCATCATGAGCCACCTTTCTAGATTTGTGCTCTCCATATCACATACTTCTAATATATAGAAGCTTGGGTGTTTAGGAGGATGCTTGAATTGTTTTCAAAGTTGGAACTAGATGCATTTCATTGTTTTTGACAGGGTAATTTGCAGAATTGTTTTGAAGAGACAACTTGGATTTTTAAAATCTTTTGACCTGTTTAGTTTCATCAGGTGTCACTTTGCAATATAGAAGAATATTAACCATGGAACATGTGTGCCCAGTGCCACATTCCAATTACTTGAATTAGTTAGTTTTCAATTCCAGTTCTAGAGGCCAGTTGCCATTAATGATACTAGTTTGCAGAGTTGTAATAAGTTGTTTTTAAATGTCACCGGTTTGATGCTTCATCTTTCGAATGCATGGTGGTTTATGTTTAGTTATTTTCAATGGAATTAATTGAAGCAAACTATGAATTTGAATTGAATCAAAGTATGAAGTAAGAATAAGTGCATGGCTAAGAGGAGACTAGCAAGAAATCAAAGGGTCGTGCAAGATTTAAAAGGAAAGAATGTTTTAAAACATTAAAACATACATTGCATAAAACCGAGTGAAAAATAAAACCAAGCATACACCAATGGAGGGGATCCAGCACATGAAGTGAATAAGCCAGTGTAATGGAGATTGAAAAGAGCATGAAGTGTAAACAAAAACTAGCGCAATGCATATGCAAACATTCCAAAGTCTACGCAGTACATTGGTGGCTTCTTTAAATGTTTTTAAACTTTCCAAAGGCCTGCGTAGACCACATGGAAGGCTGTGTAGATTTTGGACTGGAGGCAATTGAAAATTAAAGGAAAAGGAGGAGGAGTTTTAAAAGGTAAGTGAAAAAAAATTAAAACATTCCAAGAAGCATAAGCTAAGAGGATTCTGTACAAGCCAGCATGAGGGAATTTGAAACATATAAATCAAAAATGCAAAGGGAAATTGCCAGAAACTTACTCAACAAATGTGGAGTTTATGAGATGATTATGCAGAGGAAAGATTAAATAAAGATTTTGCAAACACGAAATTGTAGGAGACAAAAAAATAGTCATATTGCAAAGCGCATAACTTCAAATTCCACCATTGGACCATGCTCAATTTTGGATATGTTGTCAAAAATCTAATTCTCCAAATTCTCACCAGAGCGATCTTCCAAATTTTTCTTGGTTTGCGAGATACATTCGACTGTATGCAGTACTATCTAAACTGCCCATAATAGTCACAAAGCTTTGAAAATGCATAGGGCATTATCCCACATTCACTGGGATTGGGATTTTTTAAATATTTATATACTCCAGCACTTCATTATTGAAATAAGTAAAAAAGTTGAGAGGCTTATGGTGGGCCCCTTGGCTAGAGGTTTCAATGCACATGTGGCCCCATAATTTTGAGGCAAAATGCAAGAAGAGCTTTAAAAAACTTATAAGTTTAGTCCCACATTGCTGGTGGGAGGGGAGATATAAGGATTTACAAGGTAAAAGCCATAGTAATTAATATGAAGAAGTAGCCCAGAGGCTCTCCATGCATAGGTGGTAGGTGCATTGGGAAGCATGCTAGGAGGATGAAAAGAAAATTTTGATGGACCCCACATCAGTGAAGTGGAAGATGATGTGGCATAGAGGCTTGCAGGATGGGGCACAAATATCAAGGCAACCAAGATCAATGGTTGACTTAAAGGATTAATGGGAAGATGCTCAAAATCTACCCATTAAGCCATTAAGTCTGAGTGACATATGGTAGGGAAAACACATGGTGCAATCTAGTCAGTGCAGAGGCAACCAATTAGAGATTGACATGTGGTGCCAAGTGTTCACACAGAGCCAGTGAGGAGGTGCCAAGTGGTGAGATCTAGTGTAGTGCTAAGATAGCCAATCAGAGATTGACACATCACAGGACACATTGTAGGGCAGGTGATGTAGGTGCCCAGGTGGACACATCGATTCAATATGGGATTGCCACGTAGCGTAATCTGCACAGAAAAAGTATTAATATGCAAATTAAATTGAATTTATCTCAAAAAATAAAGGGTTAAAAGACATGCAAGTTTAAATAAATCCAATGGTGGACTTAATGGCTTAAAAGGAAGATGCTCAACATCTAACCTATAAGCCATTAAGTCTGATTGAAACTTGGCAGAATGAGATGAAATCTGGGTAAATATGCAAATATTAAAATTAAATTTCATCTCATTTCAATAGTCCAACTATTGAAAAAGCATAAATTCAAATATTTCAAACTGTTGAAAATATGCACGGGAAGAAGAGTTTATTGAATGATTTAGGGAGGAAATTTTTATCAAAAGTATCAAGTATCATATAACGTTGGAAAGGTATCAAAATGATGATTGTGTTTTTGCTGTCTATTTTGATGCACAATCAAAGTATTTTCCTAGAAAATAGAAAATAAAATCAGATCATTAGTGAAAGGGAGAAGATATTTTTTATTTCAAAGGAGAAATTTCTGCAAATAAAATCAGATTTTAAGCAGTTGAGGAAAGGCAATTTTTAGATATTTCGGGAAGAGGAAAGGTGTTTTTTGGAGGAGAAATTTGGAGATATTTATCTTTGGCTACATATTCAGTTTTCTTGCCATTATACAGGGTTCCAAATCATGGTCTCCACATGGAGGTGCAGAGTACTGGCTCCAGGAGTTTCCAGTTATTTCATGGTTCCACATTAGGGATATAGCTTCTTGATTGTACTAGTTTTGTCTCAGGTAGAATAGAATGTCATTGGTCTTTGTAGTTTATTGAACAAGTATTTTTCTGATTGCAAATTTGTGTGCAGTAATGTGATTTTTCATACTTAATACAAAAGTTCAAGATTCATATCTCTCCTTGGAGTCAGTCTTGTGAAGTCTGAATTTTCTAATTCTCGGCATAGGGTTTACCTATGTATGTGTTATCATTCTCCAGTTCTAATCTAGGACCAGATTAAATAATGTTGTTGATGTGACATAGTTTCATTCAGTTGTCTAAAGGAGGATTTCTATTAGTAGTAATGATTTGGACTGATAGTATTTATGGCTTAAAATCATTGACAAAAGTTGATTAATGCATTTCTAAATTTGGTTAAAGGACACTAGCCATGGATAAAGCACTAGATGGTGATTAGTATCTTGTGTACCTATGCATTTTCAGTTCAATCTTGGTTATATTATGCAATTTAAACATAAAATCTGACATATCTGAAGGTTTTATGTGGTTTGTAATGTTGTACTAATATCACGCTCCACTTCAAGGTCAATGTTCAATGGGTGATTAGCCGGTCACCTAGTATCTCCCAGTCATGTTGAAGCCATTGTGATATCTTTTCTATTTATGCCTTACTTAATATTTGAGGGTGTTCAAGGGTGTCCCCCCCTTGGTTTTGCAGAATCTAAAGTGTAGAAGGATGGATCCCCATCCTTGTTAATTGGTCCTTTTTAGTGTTGGTTGAATACCAGGAGTTGGATACTCTTTAAAATACATCAAAGGGTGAAAAGGTTGTTGTTCAATCATCACACCGTAAAAAGGAACCAAAAAAAATGGCAACTCTACTGGGGATAGATGTAAGAAATTTTGTTAAATTTCAAAAGAATCTCTGTGTTTTATATTGTCTTAAATGATTCAAGATTATCAAGTTGAGCTAGACTCCTAGCTTGTTTGTTTATAAATCCAGTCATTTTTTGCCATATCCATTTGAGGATAAGAGTCCTAAATGTTTGTAAATCTAAAAGTTCTGTAGATCCTAATTGTCAGCCTGGTTGTTGTTGTTAAAAGAATTCTAAATGTGTCGAATACTATTGACTAGTTGAAAGTCTACTATCTTTTCTTGCAGCCCAACTTGTTCTTGTTCTAGTTATCTTCTATTGTTTCTCACAACAATGAGTGGAAAATCTATAAGATCTCTACACGAGTGTGCATTCAAGTGAGAAATTTGATTATTAGTTGGGAACACTTGCAACAAGGATCTAGTAGATGCTCGAAAGATTCAATGGTGGATCAACAAAATTAGAAAGAAATAAGAAGGACAACAACAAATGAATTTGCCTAGGAATTCCTCAAAGTTTTAATGAGATAGATTTTTTTCCTTACTAGGTGAAGAAGTCACTAGAGAGAAGGAAAGTTAATTTAAAAAGTTTCCCATACTTCTTGATTTACAAACGTCAGTTATCAGATTCAGAAGTATGAAGTTATGTGAAATGATTGCATAGTTGGATGAAATTTTTGTGAGTAAGAAGATGTGTTGTTGATAAATAGTGCAATGGAGATTCTAGATTCAATAGATCAGAATATGCTGCCTATATGTGAAATTTTTCCAGCAAGTCTTGAAGATATCCAAAAGGATATTGCATTATTTAATCAAAGAATACAAGACCAAGTCCTTTTTTTTTTGAAAAGACGTGTAGGAGAGATAAATGAAGAATCCATACATGTATTTTATGAAATTTTTTCCAATGCATATGATAAGTTGCCGGAAGGGATTGAAATTCAAGAGTTTGCATATCTTCATTTGTTTTTAGAGCTTTGTATGCCTAAATCTACAAATTGGTCTACATCATATAGAAAGGAAGGCATTCAAATTGTTAAAAAATGGATAGATGAGTTTGAAGAATGTGAATCTAAAAGTAATGATGATGCTGACTCAAGCTATGATGAAAATGCTGATTATGATGCTGATAGTGAAGTTACTAAATGTCAATATGTCAAAGATGAAAATCTAGTTGTGGATGTTTCCATTGGATTTGAAGATTTGTTTGATTATCAACATGACAAGGCAGACCTCTATTCTCAGTTTAGGGAAGTCTTGTGATCAGCAAGAGATTTGTTATTATGCAGATGAGAGTGGATGGGATGATTCCTTTGCACCAAAAGGCATGAACAAAGAAAATTCAATCCTTGTTCCCAATGGCAAAGGAATTTGCAGCAATAAGAATGAGATTAAAGGCGGTGAAAAAAAACATCAATGCTCACTAAGTAGTGAAAAAATATCAGAGTTACTAGCTGTTGATTTTTAGAGGTATGCATCAAATGTAGACCCTACTTTGCAATGCCTGGTTGATATATGCTTTGATAATGAAGACACGTGAATCGATGGAAAGTATCAAACCTATGTTGATTTTCTTATTCCTACTTCTGAGGCAAACAATGTGCAAGATGTAAATGCATATGATTGGGAGAAATATGATTATGTTGAGTATGATGAATATGATGACTCATATGCTGATATGGATTTAGATTTGGATGAATTTGGTGTGAATGGTTCTTATATTGATCAGGATGTTGAAGAAAATGATAAATCTGAATGTTTTTTTTTTTTCAGATTTGCAAATGTTAAATGAATTGTTTTACTTAATGATACATTTTCAGAATTGGATGGTGCTGGTAAAAGTTATGATCAACAAGAAGTCTCAAATTTTGTGCAATAATTTTTTGACGTGGATAGTTTGCAAGTTTTTGTTATGACTGAGATTGAGTCCTTTATGTAAACTAACATCTGAACTATGTTTGAATCCAACCATGTAAAGGAGTTGGAATTTTTTCCTTTTCAGCTTGTCAGTGATGGTAAAGAGTGTGATAGTTTTGTGTTACATAATTATCATTGTTCTCAGTACTGGGGTGACTTTCAAGAACCTAATGACATGGAAGATGTTGATTATTTGTTATTTGATATGCTAAAAATTTTTGGCAGCATGTTGGATCATGTTGAAAGAAATAATAAGTATCATTTACCTTTGATCCATGGAAATGAGAATAAATTTTTTGATAGGAGTAAGCGGTAAGTTTAGTTTGTTGGTTGTTCTCCATTTGTAAATATTGTACAAGTTGTATAGCCACTTTGCTTTCAGTTGTGTGTTAGGTCTTTGGTGCTTTCAATAAGGAGCCCAATTTTTTGGAAAGTTGAAAAAGAAGTCTTATTTTTGAGTGGTCTACTTCACCAAGAGATTCTGAATTTTCTACATTCCCACAAGGGGCACGCATCCACAGACAGAGCCACTATTGGTACTCTAAAATTTGGCATAAATTTAGAGTTACCTATTCAAAATTTCTCTAAGGCAAGAGTTATGAAGTCGCGGACTTTGAGGTTTCACAACTTGCACTTGGTTGAATGGAATGGACAATTGAATGTTCCCCTATATTGTAATCCTGGAGATGTGCTACCATGAAGATTTTCAGTCCATGGTGAATCTATTTGGGCAATTTTCTAGTCTGATTTCATTTGCAGTTTCTAATAGTTTAATACAGATCAGTTGCACAGTTTAGTTGGAGGCCCTGTTCATGATGTTATATCTCGAATACTATGATTGGTCATATCAATAAAATGGTCCCTTATATTATAAACCAAATTTACTCCAAGTTTGCAAGTTTTTAACTCCTCAGGGTTTCATATGCATGCTTATCCAGATTCCTTTCATTTACAGAAATCAACATTTCTCGTGTCTTCTTGTTCTGTATTTCTCAGTGGCTACTTTCAAGGGGCTCCCAAATGTATCCGATTGATCATCATTAGCCACCTTTCTAGATTCATGCTCTCCATATCACATACTTTTAATATCTAGAAGATCGGTACTTTAGGAGGTTTCTTGACTTATTTTCAAAGTTGGAACCAGATGCATTTCATTATTTTTGATAGGGTAATTTCCAGAATTGTTTTAAAGAGGCAACTTGGCTTTTTAAAATATTTTGACCTGTTTAGTTTCATCAGGTGTAACTTTGCAATATAGAAGAATGTTAACCATGGAACGTGTGTGCCCAATGCTATGTTTCGGTTACTTGAACTAGTCATTTTTCAAGGCTAGTTCCAAAGGCTAGTTGTCATTAATGATACCAGTTTACAGAGTTGTAATAAGTTGTTTTTAAATGTCGCCGGTTCAATGCTTCATCTTTTGAATGCATGGTAGTGTATGTTTAGGTATTTTGAAGGGAATTAATTGAAGCAAACTATGAATTTGAATTGAATCAAAGTATGAAGTAAGAATCAGTGCATGGCTAAGAGGAGGCCAAAAATAAATCAAAGGGTCGTGCAAGATTTAAAAGGAAACAATGTTTTAAAAGATTAAAACATACATTGCATAAAGCCAAGTGAAAAATAAAACCAAGCATACACCAATGGAGGGGATCGAGCACATGAAGTGAATAAGCCAACGTAATAGAGATTGAAAAGAGCATGAGGTGTACACAAAAACTAGTGCAATACATATGCAACATTCCAAAGGCTTGCATAGACCACATGGAAGCCTGTGTAGATTTTGGACTGGAGGCAATTGCAAATGGAAGGAAATGGAGGAGTTTTAAAGGGTAAGTGAAAACAAATTAAAACATTCCAAGAAGCATGAGTTTGGATATTTTGTGCAAGCCAGCATGAGGGGATTTGAAACATATAAAACCAAAATGCCAAGGGAAATTTCCAGAAACTTACATAGCAAATGGGGAGTTTATGAGATGATTTTGCAGATGAAAGATTAAATAAAGATTTTGCAAACGCGAATTTGTAGGAGACATAAAAATAGTCATATTGCAGGGGATATGTTGTCATAAATCTAATTCTCCAGATTCTCACCAGAGCGATCTTCCAAATTTTTCTTGGTTCATGAGATACAGTCGACTATGTGCAACACTATCTAAGTTTCCCATAACAGTCAAAAAATTTTGAAAATTCATAGGGCATTATCCCACATTCACTGGGATTGAGATTTTTTAAATGTTTATATACTTCAGCGCTTCATTATTGAAATAAGTAAAGAAGATGAGAGGATTATGGCAAGCCCCTTGGCTAGAGGTCTCAATGCACAGGTGGGCCCCATAATTTTGAGGTAAAATGCAAGAAGAGATTTACAAAATTTAGAAGTTTAGTCCCACATTGCTGGTGGGAGGGGAGATATAAGGATTTACAAGGTAAAATCCACAGTATGTAATATAAATAAATAGCCTGGAGGCTCTCCACGTGCAGGTGGCAGGTGCATTGGGAAGCATGCTAGGATGATGAAAACTAAATTTTGATGGACCCTGCAGTGATAAGGTGGCATATGATGTGGTGTAGAGGCTTGCAAGATGGGGCATGAATATCAGGGAAACTAGGATCAATATTTGACTTAAAGCCTTAATGGGAAGATGCCCAAAATCTACCCACTAAGACATTAAGTCTAAGTGACATGTGGCAAGGTAGACACATGGTACAATCTAGTGCAGTGTAGAGGCAACCAATTAGATATTGACATGTGACACCAAGTGGTCACACAGATCTAGTGAGGAGGTGCCAAGTGACGAGATCCAGTGTAGTGCTGAGATAGCCAATAAGAGATTGACACATGGCAGGACAGGTTACAGGGCAGAAGATGCAGGTGCCCAAGTGGACACACAGAGTCAATAGGAGATTTCCACATGCGTAATCTACACAAAAAAGGTATTAATATGCAAATTAAATTGAATTTATCTCAAAAAAGAAAGGGTTAAAAGACATGCAAGTTTAAAGAAATCCAATGGTGGACTTAATGGCTTAAAAGAAAGATGCTCAAAATCTAACCTATAAGCCATTAAATATGATTGACGCTTGGCAGAATGAGATGAAATATGGGCAAATATGCAAATATTAAAATTAAATTTCATCTCATTTCAATAGTGCAACTATTAAAAAAGTATAAATTCAAATATTTCAAACTGTTGAAAATATGCACGGGAAGAAGAGTTTATTGAATGATTTAGGGGGGCAAATTTTATCAGAAGTATCAAGTATCATATACCATCGAAAAGGTATCAAATTGAGGATTTTTTTTTTGTAGTCTATTTTGATGTAGAATCAAAGTATTTTCCCAAAAAATAGAAAATAAAATCAGATCATTAGTGAAAGGGAGAAGATATTTTTGATTTCAAAGGAGATATTTCTGCAAATAAAATCAGATTTTAAGTAGTTGAGGCAGGGCATTTTTCAGATATTTCGGAAAGAGGATAGGTGTTTGTTGGAGGAGAAATCTGGAGATCTTTTTCTTTGGCTACATATTCAGTTTTCTTGCCATTATACAGGGTTCCAAATCTTGGTCTCCATAGGGAGTTGCAGAGTACTGGCTCTAGGAGTTTCCAGTTATTTTATGGTTCCACATTAGGGATATAGCTTCTTGATTGTACTAGTTTTTTCTCAGGTAGAATAGAATGTCATTGGTCTTTGTAGTTTATTGAACAAGTATTTGTCTAATTGCAAATTTGTGTGTAGTAATGTGATTTTTCATAGTTAATATAGAAGTTCAAGTTTCATATCTCTCCTTGGTGTCAGTCTTGTGAAGTCTGAATTTTCTAATTCTCTGCATAGGGTTTACCTATGTATGTGTTATCATTCTCCAATTCTGATCTAGGATTAGATTAAATAATGTTGTGGATGTGACATAGTTTCATTCAGTTGTCTAAAAAAGGATTTCTATAAGTAGCAATGATTTATACTGATTGTATTTATGGCTTAAATCATTGACAACAGTTGATTACTACATTTTTGAATTTGGTTAAAGGACATTGCCCATGGATAAAGCACTAGCTGGTGATTAGTATCTTCTTTACCTATGCATTTTTAGTTCAATCTTGGTTATATTATGCAATTTAAACATAAAATACTACATATCTAAAGGTTTTATGTGGTTTGTGATGTTGTACTAATCTCATGCACCACTTCAAGGT
Organism: Thuja plicata; assembly: GCA_018584345.1. Taxonomy (NCBI): domain Eukaryota; kingdom Viridiplantae; phylum Streptophyta; class Pinopsida; order Cupressales; family Cupressaceae; genus Thuja; species Thuja plicata. The sequence goes on along the minus strand of MU225513.1, from coordinate 4,315,014 downwards.
TGATGTTCAATGGGTGATTAGCCTGTCACCTAGTATCTCCCGGTCGTGTTGAAGTCATTGTGATATCTCTACTAATTTACACCTTACTGAATATTTGAGGGTGTTGAAGGGTGTCCCCCCTTGGTTTTGCAGAACGTAAAGTGTAGAAGGATGGATCCACATCCTTGTTAATTGGTCATTTTAAGTGTTGTTTGAATACCGAGAGTTGGCTACTCTTTAAAATACATCAAAGGGTGAAAAGGTTGTTTTCCAATCACCACAGTGTAAAAAGGAACCAACACTGAGAAGGCCTTACAGCCCGTCATGTCATGAGTTAGATAAATTAATGAAAAGGGTTCCTGTTGTTTCTTCTCTCACTCTGTTGTTGTTTTTTATGCTTTTTTGTGTTTGCAAGATGGTTTGGTAGTTGGGAGTTCCCTTAGCCCCTCCTACTATCCCTCCTTACATCTACTTTACATTAGTTATATTTAACCATTAGGGTAGAGATAAACATTCATTAGGGTACACATTTTCTTATTACTCTACACTCATTTTAAATGCATTAAGAAAACATAAACCAACTATTTATCAATAAAATTCAAGTTGGTATCTCCATTCATTGCATCATAACTACCCATTGATGGCAATTCTAATTTCCACAAGTTATCATTCATAATACTTCCTTTGAAAATTAAGTTAAAAGATGAGTGTAGACACCCAAAAATGGATAGACTTGCGAATTTACATTAAAAACACTAATTTTCATCTATTAATTAATGGGTTTTTAATCATTAATTAATAATCTATTTTTCTTATAAATTCATTTCACATATTAATTAATGGTTTTTTAATTGTTAATTAATCATCTATTTTCTTCTAAATTCATTCCCCAAATCATCTAATCAAATCTCCAAAATTAATTAAATAATTAATTTTATTTAATTAATTAACCTTAATTTATTAATTTCCATTAATTAATTAATTAACCTTAATTGATTAATTTTCATTAATTAATTAATTAAATTAAATTTCCTAAAGTTTAAATTGAAATATTTAAAGTTACTAATTAAATTCTTCTAATTAAATTAATTTCAATTAAATTGATTTAATTTCATTCAAATAATACAATTCTAAATAAAAAAGAATTCAATTATCTCACATGTTGAGAATTTTAAATTAAAAAATGAATTAAATATTCATTTATCTTCAAAGAGATAACTTTAATTCGATCACATGGGTTACTCCACCCACCTCTTCAGTTCACATGGGTTTCTCCACCCACCTCTTCAGTTCTAAAAGGTAACTCAAAATTAGCTCTTCAGTTAACCAAACTCTATCTCCTCTCTCTCAGTTGAAGAGGTGGAGTTTATTGGCTTCTCCAGTTCCCTTTGATCTCAACCATTCATCTTTCTATCTCTAGGATTGATCTCAACTATTCATCTCATTCTCAATTCCTATATAACAAACCCTTCATAATCATTTGAAGGATCCAGGATTTCAAGCTCATGTGCGCCATTACTCTATCAGATTGGTTCAATCATCAAGCCATCTCGCGATCACACACACATTCAATATCATATTCTCGACACTCCCAAGTCATAGACGCTTCCCACACCAACACTGAGCATCACACAAACATCATTTCAAAAGTACTAGAGAGAGACAATAGCTTGTACACTTTATTGATTCGTAGTTTTGTTATTAGTAGCTTGTTTCTTATCGATTTCCCCCATTATGAATTAGTGCTACTAACCCCTCGTTAAATTGAGAGTGTTACGGATTTTGATCCCCGTGTACAATGAGATTTTATTTCCTTTCTTTCATTCACTTAGATACATCATAGCATAACTATTCCTAGGTTGATTTTCCTTTTAGCCATCAACATAAAGAAATACCATTATTGAAACAACATCTCTTAAATGCTCTAAAATAATACATGTTCACTTTTCCCTTTCTTTCCTCCTAGAACTACACTTTCCCTTTTATACTATTTTGAAATGAAATTACATCAAAATACATCATTATGCCATATACTTATGACAACTTAAAATTACATAAATACATATACATCAGTACATCTCAAAATCAAATAATATAATTGAATATAAAGTCTTCGGAAAATAATATGGAAAGGGACATGTGCAAGGATCATCCATGAGACCACATATAAGAGAGCGATGACCATAGACAACATCTTTCAACAATATGTGAGGTTGATATATATGATTTTAGGATATAAGCTTCATTATAGAAGCCAACCTAATTTGTTTTTTGTAGGGTTCATTATGATGGCCTACAATATGGCGAAGGAGAATATAAAATACAATCTATGTGAAGTTCTGAGACAACAATCTCTGGAGAATATCAAGCATATTGAGAAATAAAAATCAAAGGCATTCAAGTTTGGATCATTATTGATACATATTTACATTCATATTGTACATAAATTTCTTGGAATTCACCCTAGAGCATGGAAAGACAATGAACCTACTGGGATTTAAATTACAAATAGTTACAGGAGACAAAATAACACTTGGGTAGATGGGGAGTTTTTTTCTATGTTTAAAATTCTACAACTAAAAATGAAGGAGAGAGTAAGAATGCCTGAAGAAATAATTGAAAAGTATAAGGATATAATCTATTTCATTGTTGAAATTGATTATGTATGCTTTGAGGTAGTAGAACCTAGGAATAAGTGGAGTTACACTATGGGTTATGAAGTCAGTGTAGAAGTTCTAATTATGCAAGTACAACATATCTTATCTTCTGAGATTGATCCTTCCGAAGAAAGATGGGGAACTTATGAAGATAAATTAGAAAAGATCAGATAAGAAAAAACTAGAGTGGAAAGGAGGAGGAAAGTTGAGAATGTAGATGACAATCTTGCAGGTAAGGCGGGTATTACCAAGGATGAAATGAAAGAAGTGAGGAAAAAGATGGCAGAAGGTGTTTTTGGATTGGCGACCACTGCTCATGCAACCCTTCCACCTCCATAATCTAAAAAGGTTATCCATCCACCTTCTACTATGATCAATGTATCTGATACTACACCTACAGCACTTAAGAGGACGTCACAAGTAGATAAAACAAAATAGATACCTATGAGAAGCACACGGTCCTCCCAAAATATTTCACCACCTAAAGGATAGAAGACTGAAGTTGAAGAGGAGAAAGTAGAGGAAAATAAAGTGGAAGATAAGAAAATAGAGGGAAGACATATTTGGAAACTAGATCTAAAGATGTTGAAGAAGAGAATAATTGATTAAGGAAAGATTAATCATTTTCCTAGATATTGTGAGAGGTATGATGAGAAATATAAGATTTTAATCAGAGATTTTGTCATAGATCATATGCTTGTATTCAAAAAAAATCTACTTAAAATATAAGGTAGTATTCTTAAAGAGTTGTATGATAAATTGGAAATAAGGAAAAAATTAGCACTAATAGAGGACGATCAAATAAAGAGGAAATCCATAGATGATATGCTACCATTTGTATCATATGATGAACATGAGAGGATTTTTAAAGCCATAAAACACATGTTGAGAATTAAAGAAAGAAGATTATGGGAAGGAAATATGATGAGGTCATAGAGGACACACATAAAGATATTGATAAGGTACTAATGGATACTGAACCTAAGAAGTCTTCGCCTCCTAAGTCCAAGGCTACTAAGCCCAAAACTATTCTTAGAGGAGATTCCTCCAAGCCTACATAAATGAATATTGATTCACCTAAGGATGAAGATGATAGTAGTCAATTTTTCAGTACAGTCAAGAAACCAGAATTCTTTGTTGCTAGTGTGCCTATGTCTTTGGACACCTCATAGGATACAAGCAACCATTTTCAAGGGAATACTAACATTTTTACTATTATTTATGGAAGTGGTGAATAGAATGAGACAGAGAAGGAAGTTGAAACTAAGGAAGAACATAAAGAAAGTACAGTTGAGGTAGTAAAGGATTTAAAACTAAAGTTGAAGTTAAGAAAGAAACACATGTATCTATTTCTTCAGCTTTATTGTTAGCAAGTAGAAATAAACCTTTGAATACTGATGTTGATAGTATGGATGAGGATGAACTAATGAGGTTATCTTACATAGTCTTTGCTAAGGCCAACGAGAGATCAAAACAAAAACCAAAAAAGAAGTCAAAGGTATTGGAAAGAGTAGTTGATAGCATCAATAAAATTCTACCCCTACCTATCACTTTCTAGGGAAATAACACAGTAGAAAACTTAAACAAAGTCCTAGATGACTTTGATGTTCACTTTGACTCTTTAGAGAAGGATGTATTAGTTAGAACTGGACAAGAGTACATGGAAAAGAAGCTAGAAGAATTATATAAGTTAATCAGTTGGGATTTGGGTATACTAAAAAACATTATTACTGAAGCAAAGTATTGTATAACTTATGGAAGAAAGGTATATTGTTACTGTATAAATCCCCTTGTGAATTTGAAAGATATAGAAAATATTATTGAGAATGAAAAAATGACTTTAGATGGATTAGTAAAGAGTTGTGGGTCCTTTTCATAAACTGTCACTGATTTGGATAAAGAAGTGTCTAGGTTGTTAGACAAAATTAGTGAGCTTGAGACCAAAAAATGGAGAGTGTTGGGAAGATTTGGTGTGTTGAGGAGTCTAATCACTCATAAACTATCAATTCTGGAAAAAAAACCTTTCAGATATGGAGAAAGAGAAGAAATCTCTTATTGAAGATATGCCTACAACACTAAAGGCCACACAAATATCTTCTTTTTCTTTGAATGGTTTGATTCATGTTGGTCAGATCTTAGTAAAGACATGGATTGCAAATGAAAAGATCTTGGAAACCTCTTTTCAAGATGTACTTCACATGGTATGAGTTTTTGATGAGAATTTGTGCAATTTTGATATGTATATAGATAATTTTTATAGTACACCTTTTATATTTTTGTCAAAGGGGGAGTAATGCGTATGAAAAATATGTGCATAGTCAGTAGTTTGGTATTGAGCACTTAGTAATTTTTCACTATGTTATCATCAATGCCAGAGGGGGAGATTGTTGAAAAGTGTCATGATCATCATAGCTTATAGGTTTTGATTTATGGAAATGCTACTCATTGGCATGGTCGCTCGGAGCACAGTCCAATTTTGGATATTCAGTTTTGTAAAAATGACAAAGTCCAGAATGTAGTTAGCAGGGTATAGTTACACAGTTTTGATCAGTGAGTAGCGTATGCATCGAAATAAGGTATGCAAGATTAGAGAAGTGTACTATGGGATAGTGTAGACCTTTAGTTAAGATCTTTTGGATTTTTGAGTTGACTAGACAGAGTTACAACATATTGAAGACATACAAAGATAGTACAACAATGATACAGGGTAGATGAATGGTTGAAATGATTAAGAGAGTAATTTGAGGAATCTAGAAGTACTACTTTGGATTTGGATTGGGTCCTATCTTAATTTTGTTGGAGTATGATCACTGACTATATATTTTCTTTTTGGTTAAATAATGCAATGTTTTGTGATGTTCTTGTGAGACAAGTGGAAGAACTGTTTGAGATCGAGTATATAAGTAGATTTTGTTTTATGATGCGAATTAAAATGTGTTAGATGCGTAGATGCATTGTGATGTCAGAATCAGATAGAAGTTGATGCAAGCTATAACTAGGACTACTTAAGCATAAAATATTCTTGTGTTGATCATTTTGATAAATCATTGTATCAGAACAATATTGCTTTGTAAGAGCAGTGCTGTGCTCATTGTATACCCCTAATAGGGTTTCTATGCTTTAACAAGGATATGTACTAAATGTAATATTCAGATCCTAACAAGGCTAGGTCTCCTAATAGGGATACTATACTCTTAGTGCATTATTTGTGGGTATCATGCCCACCAGGGTTTTCCCTTGGCCAACATTTCATCGGGAATAAATCATGGTGTTATGAGTTGTTTAATTTATGTGCATGTTCTATTTATTTTAGTAATTGCATGGTTAAGTTCAAATTGGTTAAATAAGTTTATAAAGTGTTGTAATAATGATTCATCCCCTCTTAGTATTAATTAATCCTAACACACTCTTACAAGAAAAATGCATGATTTGATACAATAATAGTAATAATAACAGTGTCATTAAGAATAGACAAAAATTGTTGATGCAGAGAAAAAATAAGAAATTGGCATCAATGAGAAGTTATAGAGCTATTCATGAATAAGAGTGAGTAAACATATACTATGATTATTTGAAGACCTATTTTATCATGATTAAAGATAATTCTTTGATAATATTGGAAGTAATAAACTAGAGTTTAATAACTTCCCTATTGAAGGAGTGTCATTACAAGAGAAGAGTATGTAGTCAGCAATAAAGGCGATGATGAGTATTATAGAAGAAAAAAAAAAGAAAAAAACCATGACTCAAAGTAGAACTAAAGCATGGAATGAAATACACATAAGGAAAAAAATAAATTCTATAATCTTGACAAAATACAAAGCTTGAAGCTTGAAATACAACTAGAAAATCTCATAAATGGTGAAACCCTGCACAGATGCAAAGCTCATTTTTGTTTATAGGGAAAAAAACATAGGAAATTGCAAAGGCCATGACCTTCAATAAGAGAATGAGAGGTCTTCAACATAGGTGGGGTACTATTGGCCTACGATGTAGATTGATGCATTAGCTTTTGCAAAGTCAAGTGAAAAGTATCAAAACATGGTAACCTGATACATGCTTCAAGTAGGGAGTTCATTCCTTCTATACATCATTGGCCATTTTAGCACTGGGCCTTTGATCTTGTAGTGAAGATTCATCCCAACTCATCAGGTGGACACAAGTTTATTATCACTGCTACTGATTACTTCACTAAATGGGTAGAAGCTGTCCCACTTTCTGTTGCCTCGGCCAAGATAGTCTCTCTATTCATTCTGAACCATATCATCTATAAATATGGAGTGCCTTCCAAGATTTTCACTGACAACGGAGGCCAGTTTAAAAATAAGGACCTTAAACAACTCTGCAAGAAATTCAAGATTAAACAACATTGGTCCTCCATTTACTTCCCACAAGGAAATGGTCAAGGAGAGGCATCAAACAAAACCATTCTTAAAATCTTACATAGAACAGTCTATAAGAAAGGTAGAGATTGGAAATTATAGATAAATCCAGCTTTGTGGGCCTATATAACGAGTATTCATACTCCTACCGGGGCTACTCTATTTTCCCTTGCATATGGCTAAAGCAGTGTTACCTTCGAAGGTTGAGATTCCTTCACTTAGAGTTACCCTCAAAGGTCTAGTTACAAATTAAGACTACCATGCCATGAGACTTCAAGATTTATGAGGGTTTATCAAAAGTGCATGTCCAAAGCCTTCAAAAAAAAGGTTCACCCTAGAGAATTCCAAGTGGGAGATCTTGTCCTAAGTGAAAATCCTAAGAATCAACAACATAGAGATCAAAAGGGCAAATTTGAACCTGATTGGCTTGGACCTTACACCATTACAACAAATTTTGGGTCAGGTGCATATTTACTATCTACAATAGAGGGAGAGTAGCTCCCTAATCCTTTCAATGTCTTTCACCTAAAGAAGTTCTATCCATGATGCCCATTCTGTCTGGGGGCATCCTTTGTACATAATTATTGATCCTGAAATATCCAAAAAAAAAAAGATATATTGTCAAAAATTCTAAAAATCAGAAAATGTCTTGAAAAAATGATCATCTTAGTGAAAACCCAGCAATAGGTGCTTTGATGTATCTCAAAAAATTTATATATTCTAAAAATACAAAAAAAAAAAAAAGAATTCAAAAATTCAAAAAAAAAAGAAAAAGTGCCTTGGTGAAAACCTAGAAACAAGCGCCTTGGTAGCAAAAAATTGTAATAAAATCCAAGTGGTGAAAAAATAGAAACGGGTGCTACTTGAGGCCTTTGCACCCCTGTTTCTCAGTGCATGTCCTCGACACTTAGCCTTTCTCCATCATGCCTTGTCCTTGTTGCCCTGGTCTGGAATTGGTCTTTGCCTTTGTTTAGGGGGCATAACTGTTTTAGATTTGGTCTCTTGGATGTGTTTGTTTTTAGGATGCCTCAAAAATGGTGTTTTTCAACACCACCCTAACTGTATTTTTCAATACAACCCCTGACATCGAGTATTTTTAAACACTTATCGGTTTGGTCTTACCCAGTTTTTTCATGTGATCTTACCTACTTGCAAGCATTCGATCCTTATCCTCGGAACTCAGTATCAGTTAACACACTTAAATTTTTAAACACAACACTTAATGCTTGAGCTATGTCATGATCTTTTCTTTGTGTGCTGACTATTATTGATTTTTTGTTGAGTGTCCTTGTCTAATAAGTCTCTCCGGGATGCATAGCTAGAGGACTTGGGGCATGGGGCATGTTTTCTATTTTCTTTCTGCTTGTGGGTGTGGTCTTGAAAATATTGAGTGTCTCTTGTTATTCCATTGAAACACTAGGAGATTTGAGGCTTCATCCTTGACTATTTTTGCACAACCATTCTTATGGTCATCCCAACATCTATGCCTTGATGCGAGTGTGGTTTTGCTACATTAAATTGGGTAAGCTAATAGCGAAGTCATGTTGACCTTTATGTCTTTGATGCTTATGTTAGAATCTTTCCACATTCCAATCCGATATCAATCACATTTATATCTTCATAGTTGCACTTGTGACTAGTGATGATTGTGTGATTTTTTGATGTCCGTTAATTATGGCCCAATGATGAAAATAATTTCCTTAACATTCTCTAATGAATGACGAACACAAATTCCTATGTTATAGTTTCTCTATTGCAAGTACACCTTTGCATTTTCATGTAGCTAGCATTGTTAGACCTCATGTTACTTTACATTTTTCAGGCTGCATTATGAGTTTGAGAGGGTTTCCTTCCTCTTTCTTGTGGACTTTTAATCAACTGTGGTCATGTTTGATCTTTATTTCCTTATCTTCTTTCGTGATCTCAATCAAATTTTTCTATCTTAAAAAGTTGATTTATTTTGGGGCATTCTCTTTCCTAAGGCCAATTCTCTTTCTTCTCTCGATTTCTTTCCACCTCTTCCAAACTTCTATCTTCCATTCACTTTCACCCCAGTTCTTTTCTTCTAATTCAACCTTGGGGCATAATCTTTCATGCTTGATGATCTACCTTGGTTCTATGATCCTTATATCTTTCATCTTACATAAAGAACTTTATCTTTAGTTTGATTTGATCAAATTTATCAATTTTTTGTTTCTCCTTTATCTCATTTCGATTTTGATCATGAGGAGGCAATACCTATCAAACTTTAATCCTTGATTCTGATTTATCAATCCTGTCAATTGTTCTGCTTGGGGTGACCTTGCTTCAGATTCTTATCTTGGACATGTGAATTACCTATTTATAGGGGTGTTGACCTTGTATTTTTCAATTAGCTTATATTTGTCCTAATGTGTTCCCATTCGTTGATCACATGTCTAGGTTGTTTTGTGATCCCAAATTAATCTCACACTTCAACTGCATTCTTTGACTACATCTGTTCCCATAAAGATCACACATTAGTCAAAGAGGGGCAAATGTATGCACCCTAAAATGGTTGCCTAGACTATGGGCCCCAATTCTTCAATTTATCAAATGACAGAATCAATTTATCAAATTCCTGAATCAATGCTTTGCAACATTTTAATTCAAATCAATTTCCTTAATCAAATCATAATTAATTCAATTATTTTAATATTTCCTAAGGTTTGATCATTTCATCAATAATCTTATTTAATTAAAATAAAATAATCCCTTTTTAGTAAATAAAATAATCTTATTTAATTAAAATCCCTTTTTTAATTAAATAATCTTATCGTATTTAATTAAAATCTCTCTTAATTAAATAATCTTATCTTATTTAATTAGAATCTCCCTTTTAATTAAATAAAATAATCTTATTTAATTAAAAGAACATTCCTCTTTTAATTAAATAAATAAAACCCCCTACTTAAATCTCTCTTTGTGTTGAAAAAGGAAATAAATTAAATAAAAATAAACAAAACTCCTTTTTCCTCCACATCTTCCTAAGTGGTACCTAAGAATGAAAGAAGGAGAAAACATCACTCAGTACAACTACAAAATCAAAGAGGTTGTAAATGCTATCTGAGGATTAGGAGCTGTACTTGAAGAAGAAACAGTGGTAAGTAAAATTTTAAGAACCGTACTGCCTATTTATGCTATTAGAGTATCTTCTATACAAGAAATGAGAGCAGTAGAAAATAAAAATGTCACTCCATATAGTTTGATTTGTAGACTTATTTCAATTGAGATGAATAACTTTGACAATAGTGTCTTACCAACTATTGAGCCTACATTCAAATCTTCTTTGAAAATAAGTAAATCAAGTCATAAAAACACTATGAGAAATGGTAGTGAAAGTGATAGTGATGACCAAGAACTTGATGAGATTGAAGCACTAATGGGTAGAAGATTGCAGAGAGGCAAATGTAGATACAAAGCTAAATTAACATTGGTATGTTTTAATTATAAAGAGATTGGAAACTTTGCTACTAGATGTCCTAACAAAAGAAAAGAAGATAGAAACAATGACAGATCATATGAAAAGAAGTTTGACAGAGGTGATGATAGAGATTACTGAAGTAACTAACAATCTGATAGAATAGACAACCATGACTACAAAGGAAAAAGGAAAGAAATCCTGTTACCTAGCTAAGAACAAAGTTGAAAATGCTGAAACCAAATCTGATGAAGATATTAAGGTGGTATTTTTTCCTATGAAGGATGATTTAGATGAAGAGGAAATGTATGTTGAAACTACACTCATATCTAAGGTTAGTAAGAATGATGTCTAGATTATTGATAGTGGTTGTACTCACCACATGACTGGAGATAATAAAAATTTTGAAAATTTTGAATATTATAATGGTGGATCAGTAAGAATGGGTAATGACTCACCTTGTCTGGTTGAAGGTAAAGGAACAATAATGTTGAATAATATGATCAGATGTGAAAATGCATATTGGGTAAAAGGAATTAACTATAATCTATTGAGTGTTTTAGAACTAAATAACATAGGACATCGAGTTGCATTTGGGAACAAAAATGCAAAGATCTTTAATGAATCAGGAAGGTTGGTTGGAATTGGTGAACAGAAAAAAGGTAACCTATTCTATCTTGATGATATTAATACCACTTGTTTAATGGCTAAAAATAAAGATGTGTGGTTGTCGCATAAAAGGTTATGTCATGTGAATTTTGACAACATGGTTAGGATAAGCAATAAAAGGAAACTAAGAGGCTTAACGAGCATGTCAAAGCCTGACCATGTCATGTGTAAGAATTGTCAAAAAAGGTAAAATGATAAAGTATAGTTTTAACATAAAAACATACACATCTAATGCTATTATAGATTTAGTCCACACAAACTTATGTGGGCCCATGAGAACAAAGATCTATTGTGGTGATAGATACTTCATTCTCTTTGTTGATGATTATTCTAGAATGATGACTGTTATGTTCTTAAAAGAGAAATCATAAGAATTCAAGATGTTTAAATGGTATAAAGCTATAGTGGAAAAAAAGTGGAAAGGAACTAAAATGTCTAAGATCAGATAGAGGAGGATAATTTATTTATGATGAATTCACTAACTTTTGTAATGAGCATGGAATTCAAAGACAGGTTTCTTTACTGAGAACACCACAAAAAAATGGGATTGGTGAAAGATGGATTAGATCCATTATTGATTGTGCCAAAACACTGATGATTGAGAAAGGCATCACTCAAACATTCTGGAGACAAGCTGTCTGTACTACTGTCTGTACATTAAATAGAGTTCAATTAAAGAAAGACACCAATAAGACACCTTATGAGCTATGGTATGGATACACACCCAATATAAGTTACTTTAGAATTTTTGGAAGTCAATGTTATATTTTGAAAGATGATAGAAATGGAAAGCTTGACTCCAAAGGTGAAGGAATATTTCTAGGTTATTCTACCAAAAGAAAGGCTTATACATGTCTTAACAAATCCTCTAACAAAATCATTGAAAGTGCAAATGTCAAAGTGGATGAGTTTGCTGAGAAAAATGATGAGGAAAGCATAAAGGAACCAAAAGAGTACAATAGGTTTGTCTATAGTGAAGAACCTAACACTCTTCTCAAGAAATAGTATCTCTCTCCTGAGCAACAAAACAATGCACTCGAGCATCAGGCTGCAAACACCAAAAATCAGGAAATTGCTAAAGATGATGCACCGAAAGATGGAGATCAAAATGATGAACAAGGAGCTGAACTAGTACTTTCCAACTATGTCAGAAGATACCATCCATAGAACAAGATCATAGGAGACAAGAAGGCTGGAATGAGACAAGAAGGTTGGATTTGTAATTTTGAAACTAAATCTGTTAATACTACACTTGAGAATAAAGAATGGGTTAGTACTATGATTGAAGAGTTAGAGAATATTGAGAGGAAAAAAACATGGACATTAGTACCTAGACCAAATGACAATAATGTCATTGGTACCAAATGGATATTTAGAAAAAAGCTGAATGATAATGGATAAGTCATAAGGAAAAATGCAAGATTAGTATGCAAGGGGTATGCATAAGAAGAATGTATTAAATATGGAGAAACCTTTGCACCTGTGACTAGACTAGAAGGAGTCAGAATTCTACTTGCTTATGCTAATTACAAAGGATTCAAGGTATACCAAATGGATTTCAAGTCTGCATTCCTAAATGGAATACTAGAAAAAGAGGTGTACATTGAACAAATAGAAGGGTTTGTTGATAATGACAAGAGAAACATGGTTTGTAGACTACAAAAATCCTTGTATGGATTAAAAAAAGAACTGAGAGCATGCTATGAAAGACTTCACTTCTATCTCATAAGTATTGGATTTGTAACAAGTGAAAACAATAACCTGTATTTAAAAGAAGATATTGATAATAACATTTTGATTTCTGAAATATTTATTGATAATATCATATTTGGAGGTAATGATATGTTGTGCAAATAATTTGCTAATGAAATGAGAAAAGAGTTTGAGATGTCAATGTTTGGAGAGATCAAATTCTTTCTTGGTCTATAGATTCTTCAACAGGATGTAGGCATATACATCACACAATCCAAATACATCAAGGAAGTTCTCAAAATATTCAAGATGGAGGATTCCAAGATAGTTGGAACACCTATGGCAACCGGATGCAAGCTAACAAAGGAAGACAAGTCAACCGAGATAAATCAGACCCTATATAGATCTATGATTGGAAAAATCATGTATGTTGTACATACTAGATCAGATATAGTACATGCAGTTGGAATAGTTACAAGATTCTCTGCTAATCCCAAGGATTCACACATGACTACTGTCAAAAGAATTCTGAGATATCTAAATAATACCAAAGACTATGGCTTTTGGTATAAAAGAGAAGGCAAATTTGAGCTTCAAGTCTATACAAATGCTGATTAGGCTGGAAACATAGATGATAGAAAGAGCACAACAGGAGGAGCATTATTTATGGGTGACAGACTTGTCACATGGATAAGTAAGAAGAAAGGATTCATATCACAATCTACTGTAGAAGAAGAATATGTGGTTGCTGCTACAAATTTATCTAACATTGCATGGATCAAACAATTACTGGAAGGTATGAATATGAAAATTCTTGAACCAGTGATTATCTATTGTGATAATACAAGTGCAATAAACATTTCAAAGAACCATGTCATGCATGCTAAGACAAAGCAAATTGCTATCAATTATCATTACTTAATAGAAAAAGTGCAAGAGAAAGAGGTGATACTGGAATATGTTCAATCCAAGGAACAAGTAGCAGACATATTCATAAATTCATTGCCTAAAGATACATTTGAGTACCTAAGAAAGAGACTAGGGCTCTGACCCTTGTTTACTGGTCACTAAGATGACTAGGAGGCTGCATCAACCTACACATAATCATAAGATCATTCATGTTGATACAAGCAAAGAAATGGACTAAAAAGATATATCAATACACAAAAAGGTACTTATCTACACCAAATACTAGAGTTATGGTATTGCTGATGGAGAAGAAATTCAAGGAATATATTATAATAAAAGAGAGATATAGTTTGGAATTGCTTTCAAAGGGAGAGATGTACTTACTGAATATAGAGAAAAGTATTCAATGAAATATATTTTTGTCAAAGAGAAAAAGAAATATCCATCAAGGAGAGGAACAATCAAAGGGAGAGAAAACATCAGAAAAAGATTCAAAGAAACATCCATCTAAGGGAGAGAACTGGAAAAATAAACACTACATTCCTATCTAGAAAAAGGGAGAAGAGATTCTACAACAAAGGGAGAGATAGAATCAGAATTTACTACATCTATCTAGTGAAGGGAAAAAAGAATGAAGAAAGTACTCTACAAGAATCAAATCTAAGCTAGAAGAGATTATCGAGAGTCAAACATTTGTATTGGTTATAGAAAAATAATTTTGGTAAATACTAATGAACTACAACTGATATATTTCATATTGTATTAGTAGTATGTAGTATGTTTCCATCAATTCCAAAAAGAGAGATTGATGAACTATAATTGATTGAATGTTTGAAGATGATAAAGTTGACGATCACCGAGATGTAGAAGGTAAATGCAAGACATTAAATCAGTTAATGAATTGTATTGTCATTGATGTCAACTTAACATGGTATGATTTTTCATACTCATATTTTCACAACACTTAAAGATCTGAAGAGAGAAATTTTTTATCATCGGTAATCATGTACATTGAGTGATAGTAAACCCCAAGTGATAGTGAACCCTGAGCACAGAAGTTCAAAGTGTTACCCAATAGACAGTGTTACCCGAGCAAGTAATACCTGAGAAAGCATTACCGAGCTAACTACAATTGTCACCGAACATAAATGAAGTTGATGCCCAAGCTATCTGCAGTAGTCACTGAGCACAACTAAAGTGTTGACCGATGAGAACTGAAGTTAGGAAAATGACAAAACAACTTAGATAGTAGGAGATAAATATAGATTTCACTGTTTGATTACTTTGTTTTCATTAATAAGTTAAAATATAAAGATATGAAGGAGATTTAAAGCATGTTTTATTCCAAAAAACAAGGAGAGTTTTATGGATTAAGACTAAAGAAAGCATGGCGATCTTTACAGATCAAGAAGTGATCAACAAACATAACAAGAAGGACAAGAAATGGTGAAATTATGTCTATATAAAGAGACATGTGATTCATTATCAGAGAGGAATGGTGAAGAGAATTCTGGTGAAGATAGAAGTCTTCATATAGATCTGATCATAAAAGTTGAAGAATAGAGCTAATATTTCTGTAGACATTGAGCAAAAGAGAAGCAAAAACATTCACCTAGAAAAAAGAAGTGGAGCAAAGGAATTGAAGAGAAAATTGATCAGAAGAGGTATCATGAGCTTACAATAGATCTGAACATCTACAAGATTAAGTTGTATTTATGAATAGATCATATACTGATTCAGTTTAACCATTGATTCAAAAAATCTCTTAACAAAGTAGGATTTAACCATCCTTTATGTATTGAGATACATCCCAAGGAGTATCAAAAGGTTTTCATGTTGACAGCATAGTGAATGCTAGGTCAAGTGATAAACTATTAGTGATAAATCCTCTAATAAGGTCGCAATTAATAGTGTGTTTGTAACCTTTAACAGGGTTGGCTCTTCACTGAGCTCACTTGAGAAGAGTGAAAATTTTGGGTTCTCGATCCCAAGTTGTTTTTCCCCTAATAGGGTTTCCACGTTAAAAATCCATGTGTCAAATGTGTATATGGTTCATTGATTTGATGTTTTTCTTTACACATTACTAAAATAGGATTGATCGGTAAACACTAAGTTATTTACTGTATTTTGGTAAAGGTTAAGAAAACATATATTGTTATTCGGTAAAGCTAAAGGAAAGGATTAAAAGTATAAACACCAAGAATTATATACATGTTATTTTCACACAAGGCATACATCTTGTAGGCCTGAAGATAACTAGAGGTTTTATATTTGTGGTATAATTTTTTGGGTTGATTTATTGGATTAATTTTTGAGGCCACTGATTCACCCCCCTATCAGTTATTTTAACAGATATTAATGAGGAAATATAAAACAAACTATTAAATAAGGGTGTGAATGAAAAATTTGAGAAGGTGAAAGGTTATTGAAAGGAAAATTTAGGTGTTCCATCTAAACTTACTATTGAGGCATCTTAATCTTTTGTTGATGCCTCACATTCTCCTCATGTTCCAAGGAGAAAAAGAAGGTCTAATACTATTTTTTAAACTCTCCTAACACCTTTGAAAACTAAACATACACAACCAAGTTGGAAGAGATCTAATACTATTGTATTAGAAAAGGCAAATATAGTTGAGAAGAAGAAACTAAGAAAGAAACATTAAGAAAAAGAGAGAGAACAAAAGTGGTTAATATTGATGAAGAGGATTATGATGATGATGATGATGATGATGATGATGATGATGAATAAGAAGGAGAAGGAGAAATGAATGGTTTTGAACTAGAGAGAAGAGAAAATAAAACAAGTCACAAAGAAGCCAAAGGAAATTGCAAAAGAAAAGACATCCAAAAAGAAAGATCAAAGGAAGAAGCTAATAAAACAAAGAAGACTCCTCTAGAATATCATGAGAAAGATACCTTTTATCTTGATGAAATTTATAATATAAGTGAATGTCATGGATCTTTATAAAGAACATATAAACCCTATTATGACATTTCATTATACAATATAGCAATTATATAATAACCTATTATCATGTATATGATGAAATATAACCTAACATTGACTGATATTCATAATCAACTTCTAGAGCATGTTTTAGATGTTTTGATATAGAAGATAAATGAAGCTTTAAAATTTGGTGCAAAGCCAAGGTATCAAGATCTCACAAAGGCCAAAGTCACATTATCCAAAAAAGAGAGAACTAAGGCACTTCAAAGACAAGATCAAAAAATGAGATCAAAATAAAGGGTAAATACCCTTATGAGCATGAAATAGGAAGATAGAGAAGAAGTACAAAGAGGAAGTGAAGAGGTCATTGCAATAATTATAAAGGAAATGAAAAAGGGAGACTTGGTTATTGAGGAACAAATTACTCCCAATGATATTGACCTAGAAGATATCCCTAATGCAACTAACATTGACATCTCTACTTTTGATACTCCATTGACATAAACTAGCAGTAATAAGGAGGATGCTAAAACATATAAGGATAAGGAAACTCCTCTTCTAGTGAAATTTGACACAAATAAACAAGTTAAATAGAAGGAACATAGAGGAAGGTTCATCCTTTAGAAAAAAATGATAAAAATGAAGAACATAACTTTCTGGAGAATACAAAGAATGTAGATGCACAAAAGAATGTATTTATAGAGGAGAAAGAAATTGTAGATGACAGAAAGAGAAAGTAAAGGATAATTCTAAGCATGTCTAGGATAAGGATTTAAAGAGATAAATAAGAAGGAAGCATATTTTTTTCTAGAAGTAAAGTTACTGGTGTAGAATCCTCTGATTCCTTGAAAGACCTACTTGGTCTATAGTTACAATTTGATCTTGTGCTATCACCACAATTATTATAGATTCCTACAAATGAGGGGAAAGTATACTTTTCAATAATTACAACCCTACCTAAATTATAGCTTAGAGACATCCTAAATATATTAGGAAGAAACAAATTACTATAGGAACATGTAAAGAAATCAAGTCTATTTGATGACGTAGTTAAGGCCACACATTAAATATTACCATAGGTGGACATTGAATCATCCTAGGTCTACAAAAAAATTAAATCTAATAATTGATTCCTTCAAGAATAATTCATCATATGTTGAGAAGAAAGTAGAGAAACAATCCGTAAGAAATATTAATGACAAGAGAAGGGAAAAATTATTTGATTGATGTGTTTATGCACACAGTACATTGTACAGGAACATTAAGAAGTTCAATTATGGTGTTGAAGAAGCTATAGTATTATATCAATTTTTCTTAAGGTGGCCTAATTTGATGAAGATCATCAAAGGTCATACTAACTTAATTGAGTCACAATTTTTTCAATTTTTTGAAGCCTATCATATGACAAAAGATAAAGATGGCTCCACTAAGGTTCAAGTAGACTTGATTCACTTTTATCTATCTCTACTATATGATAAAATAAAACAAATCAAGAAATAATTTTGCATGATGAGGGAAGTAGTAGAATTAAGATTGGATTCTCTATCTAGTACTTTGGGAGATGTAGAACATATAGAGAAAGTAATGAAAGTTTTGGATAATGTTGATGTAAATGAGAATGTTTTATGCAGTTTGAATGCCTAAATAAAATTATTACCTTAATTAAGTTTAATTGGGATGTCAATCTAGCTCATCTTAAGTTAAAGTATAAGTGAATTATACCCTCTAAGGGATCTACTAAGGCATAGATGAGACAATTTTCTTGTTTGTATAGTTTTGCAGTTGACTATGGTGTCATTTTTGGGTTTATAGTTGAAGACTTTAGTATAGTATCATTTTTTGAGAAATCTCCATCTGAGGGGGAGAATTTTGTAATGAATGCACATTGTTAGGGGGAGTATATGCATAATTATTTTGGTTAATATTTATGTTATGCCCTTTTTACTCAATGTCAAAGAAATATATATTTTGGTTAGGTACTATATTGAAAAAATACTGTGTAAAAGAGGGAGAATATGTGCAGATGCGATGATTGTTTTTGTAGATACACAGTATTTTCATCAATGAAAAAGGGGTAGATTGTTGGTAGTTATGTGTTTTAATTAATGTTAAATTGATGACATTATCACTAAGGAGATGAATAACACATTTACTATGGGTATTTCCATAAATTGACATTATTCATGAGATATATTTGAAAGTGATTATGCCTCTATATAGTTTTTGTCTTGAGATTAACAAGGAAGTTTGTTTGGAGTTTTATTAGATGTGCCCATGGAAGTATCTATTCAAATAGTGAGTCAGTACATTATAACCTTCCACATATTATTTTAAATGGAAATTCAATTATGTTTGATGGTGGTCAAATGAGTAGAGAACTATTTGGTTGTTGTAGCATCATAAATTATATCCCTATACAATTCACTTATCTAAGCCTATTTTAGTGTTCCTAGCCTTCTGTGCCCAACATGCTTGATCCAGCTCAACTTAGACTATAATTTCTATTTCTTCTTCCTAGTTAGGACCTCAGGTCCCAATTTGGGGCCATATTAGTGGAAAAAAGGTGCATTTAGTTCCCTACTCCTACTCCTAGGCCAACTTGGTTCCCTTCTCCCCATTGTTTGGGTGCAAATCAATATTTTATTAATGGTAGGATTGTTTGAGTGGGAATTTTAAACCCATATTGACATACATAAATATAGTACCCCAAAATTATTAAGAGAGGTATGTAATCAATTTATCCTCCATTTTCTTGAAACACTCTCAATACAATTCAAGCTCTCAATGGTAATTTTGCATCTCAATTCTTAATGAAAGAGATCAAGAACCACATCATTGACGAAAATGAGTAATTTGTAGATCTATGCATTTGTGATGGTATCCATGATATTATTATCCTAAAGTAAAAATGAATTCAACATAATCACCTTCATGAACATTTTGACATCAAGAATATTTTTGAAGGTAGAAGTATTCCATTTTGTGGATCTTGTGTATGCTCTAGATCAACATGCTTTCAATTCAAGTTAGTTTATTTGCAATTAAATGTTAATTTATAAATTAGGGTTTGACTTAGGAGAACACATTTATACAAAATATTTATCTTCTTTTTTATATGCAAGAATAGGTTAGAGACACATGGAAAGAGTTAAAAACACATTAGGAGGAGAGAAACAATCTACAATTCATTAAAAATGAAACTACTAGTAGTGGGGCAAGATGGGAATCTCACTCTTGGGAGAAGGCCAAACAAGGTACCCCAGTCCCTCTATTTTACCCTAGAGTTTAGACTATAAGTTAGTTACAACCTATGTTTGTCAAATTTTCCTCCCAAAATCTGTTTGTCAGTCTTTTGTCCCCTTGTGCATGCAAAAATACTTTTCCAACCTATTTAGCCCCATTTCTTACATTCTTCATTTATAATTTCATAGTCATAGCCCCCAACAACAAAGGAATACTAAATAAATTTTTTTCTTAAACCATATTGAGCCTAATGGATCATTCTCCTAATATAGTGGGATAAGTGTGAAGTAGATTCCTTATTTTTAAGAATAAACTTGTGGATACTAGTTCACCTTTTTTATAAGGAACATGTTACAATGATGAAATGTGAACAAATTGGGTTATATGAAGCATATGAATAGTGTTTACAAACCAAATTCATAGATAGTAATGGGCCCAAGTTTGATGATGAAGTTGAGGAATATTTGAGTGAATATGAAAAAGCATAAGAATCAAACATCAAAGATGAAAAAGGAGAATATCTTATTTTATTTAAGGTTGTTTTGTTTGTAGGAAATGAAAAGGGATATTTTCATATTGAGGATCTTAAAATAGACAAAGAAATAGATGAAGATGAGTAAAAAAAACAAATTACAAGAGATATTGAATAACAAAGTAAATATGAAAAGCAAAGGAAGATTGCAGACAATAATGAAGATGAAGAATATGTCAAAATAGAGGAGAATGATATTATTTTAAATTTATTAAAATATTGTGATAAAGAGAGTGATGTTGTAGAAGATGTCAACTATATTTTGGAGGAGATGAAGATTTTGGAGATTGTAGTTTAACAAAGCAAAAAGATCTTGACCATAGAGGAAGATGAAACAACAAACAATGAGGAAGATGAACTTTTATCAAAGATGGTAGTAATTGAAAATGAGTGGCATGAATTAATTATTAGACATATTGAGATGTTTCTTGTGTTTTGGTCATTGATGTTAAAATCTCCATATCAGTTACTTGGTGAAACTGGTTGGTTGTTGGAAATGTAAATTGGATGTCCATGGTTGTCAGTTAAACATTAAGTTTTCCTAGAATAGATTTTGTACATAAAATTTTGGTGTATGGTGTCAGGTGTACTTGGTTATATGTGTGCGGTAAAATGTGACCTTCAACCTTCAACCTGCAACACCAAACACTCAATAAATTATTAATTCAAGGGGGTTAGTATCAAATGGGAATCAAAATCATTACACAAACTACCCTCAAGAGTGGCTTATTACTTCCTAGTTAAAGAGAGTTTGATTCATAGAGGATACTCATTAGATTGGCATGTAGAACCAGTGACTAGACAAATCCAAAATGGAATATTTCATGAAATGATCAATATGCATGAACTTGCATACTTTTCTCTCAAAAATCTTGGAAATGACATGCATTCACAAGAAAATCAAATGCATATTAACCATGAGATAAAGTTAACAATGCCATTACAAGCTACCAAATGAAGCTAGAAATAAAGTTATAATCTAAATGAAAGAAAGCTAAGGTACCATGAAAATGGAGGCAAGAACAATGATCAAAATGTAGAACAAAACTAGCATTATAAATTTACTTCTCAAATTGCCTCATGCTTGAACAGAGGGAGCCGTCCCTTTTAAAGGAAATTTGGTGAATTGAACAGTCAAGATTCAACAAAGAATGGTGGTAGAGATGCAATTTCCTTTAATCCATGTGGGCTTGATCTAAGTGGAATGATTTTGATTGGTCAAACTTGTTCTTGTTTGGGGGAGAATGAGACAAATTTGGCGATTTCCCTATTTAACTACTTTTATTTAAATTTTGAGTGCTCACACATGTGCGAGGTGTTAGAATAGTCCCAAAGAATAACTGAGAGGGGGAGGGGGGTGAATCAGTTATCAGTAACTTTAATTATTTTCTCTTCTTTAGTTCCAGAATATAATAAAGTAAATGCTCATTCAAATAACATAGTACACAACACACAATTTGATTACAGGGAAACCAAATGGTAAAAACCCCAGTGGGAATTAGCACCCATAATTAACTATACTTGTTTATAGTAATCCCTTTTAGAAGATATGTCAACCCTATTAAGAGTTGTACTTTACAATGCAATAAGTATAGTGACCTAGTTAAGGGTCGGACCCTATTAGGAGTCTTTTACAAATAACCCTGTTAGGGGTGAGGACTCACTATCCAAAATCTCACTGCTTCAATGGTGAAGGCTACAACCTTCTGTATAATAGATATGCACTATATTTGATGATGAACTATAGAGTAGACCTACTATCTTGATCAGTTCCAGTGTATTGTAATCTTTCACTTCTTCTTCACATAGACTCTTGATGAATGAACCACAACTGGTATTCTGCTCCATACATTTTCTATCTCTTTCTGTATCATTCACATTTAGCGTGTCACAAATGACTTGCTATAATTATCTTCCTCAAAGTATGAGATCATGGGACCTATAAGACAACTCTTCATAACATCCTTGTCGGATTAACTAAGCATGCAAACAATATTAAGTCCATGCAACACAAACTAAACAGACGCGTAGCTTCACTAAGTCATCTTCACCAAATCATCTCAAACAACATGATCTTGATGTTACATGATAAGAGTGTTTAACCAAACATAGTTAACTCATAACTAAACATGAATATACACACGCATATTCTAAAGATAGGCACAACTCAAGAAACACATTAAATACATCAGCTCTCAACAGATACTCTTCTAGAACTGTAACTGCTAATAACAGAATTACACAAATTGACTGAAACATCATATCTAGATCTGTGTGTATGAACATAACATTCTAAACATGTCTACAACATGTATCTATCCACGCAAGGCTTGATATCATCATTCTAATAAGTACATATAGAATCACTACTGTGTATTATATGTTGTCATCAATGACAAACATACAATCAATCAACTGCTCAGAATCAAATCTCCAATAATATCCCCCTTTGAAATTGATGGAAACATATGATATAAAAACATCCTTTGTTCATGGTGTCCTCTTTCTTTTACAATCTTCTCAATATCCTCATCAAGGATTTCTCTACACTGCTACAGTTCCTTTAACTGTGTTTTTGTTCCATGTATATACTCCCCTAGACTATATGCTCCCCCTTAGTACATACTCCCCCTTTAACATCAATGGAAAAGGGCACCATAAACCATTAGGCATGGGTACTACTCTATAAGTAGAGTAGTCAACCATTCATTAGTCACTTAATGAATGATGTTCTTGCTACTTTTTCTAAACAAACTCAGGAGAGGGAATTACTCCCAACTTCTCCCTGAGATACTCAAAAGTATCTTTTGATAAGGGCTTTGTGAAAATATCAGCCAACTATTCTTTGGTGCTCACATTGCCCAATTTCACTTCTTTGTCTGCAACCTTTTCTCTTAGAAAATGATACTTGATCTCTATGTGTTTTATCTTTGTGTGCATCACGGGATTATTAGACATGTTAATAGTGCTAGTGTTGTCATAGTGAATAAAAATAAGATAATCAACCTGAATACCAAAGTCTTTAACCATCTTCTTGATCCAAACCATGGTTGTACAATTTAGTGCTACTGCAACATATTCCACTTATGATATTGACTGAGAAATATAATTATGCTTCTTGCTTATCCAAGAAACCAACCTATCTCCAAGAAATACTACTCCTCCTAAAGTACTCTTCCTATCATCAATACAACCTGCCCAATCTGCATCGGTATACACATGAAGTTGTACATTCTCTGATTTAGGATACCATAAACCATTGCCTATAGTTCCCTTTAGATATCTGAATATCCTCTTGATTGCCATTAGGTGATTCTGCTTGGGTTTAGCTACAAATCTTCCAATAATGCCAACTGCATTAGATATGTCAAGTCTAGATTGAGTTAGATAAATAAGTTTTCCAATCATAGATTTGTACAATATCTTATCAACTGCTATGGAATCATCATCTTTTGAATGCTTGCTTCTTGTTATCATAGGAGTGCATACTGGCTTACAGTATTCTATCTTAAAGGTATTCAATATTTCCTTCACATATTTTGATTGATTAATGAATATACCTTTATCTGTCTCCTTTACATTCAGTCCCAAAAATTATTTTATAGAACCAATCATGCTCATTTCAAATTCATTTTGTGTTTCTTTTGCAAATTTTGTACTAAGCTTGTCATTACCTCCAAAGATAATGTCATCAACAAATATGGCAACTAGTAGTAATCCATTAGGTGTCTCTCTTGTGAATAGGTTACAATCTATTTCTCCTTTCTTGAATCCAATCTTGGTAAGATAACAATAAGTCTCTCATACCAAGCTCTTGGGGCCTGTTTAAGACCATAGAGTGCTTTCTTCAATCTGCATACCATGTCTAGTTTATCTGAAAGATTAAATTCTTTAGGCTATTCTATGTAGACTTCTTCCTTCAAGTCACCATTCAGAAAAGCTGACTTTACATCCATTTGATAAACTTCAAAGTCTTTGAATGTTGCATAGGCCAATAACAATTTAATGGCTTCCGGTCTTCTCACAGGTGCAAATTTATCAATGTAGTCTATTCCTTCTCTCTGCACATATCCTTAACATACCAATCTTGCTTTGTTTCTTACTAGTGTACCATCTTCATTCATCTTGTTTTTGAATACCCACTTTGTTCCAATTACATTTTTGTCACTGGGTTAGGGACCAATTCCCATGTATCATTTTTATTTATCTGATCTAATTCTTCTTTCATTGAATTCTTCCAATCAGATTCATTACAAGCATCTTCAACACTTAAAGGTTCAATCTGTGAAAGTAAACATACCTCTTCATCCATTGCTAGACTTATTGCTTTTGATCTGGTCAAAACACTGCTACTCTCATCTCCAATGATATCATCTTTAGAGTGGTATCTGGATGTGAATTTAGGAACCTTAGGTGTGACTTCTTCTTCTGTAATCTCTGATTCTTCTCTGTTTGATTTAGGGTCATTGCATGAGACATCAATACAATCAAGCATTTCTTCAATAACAATATCTTTGTTTCTAGGCCTGGGTTCATCTTCAATCATAGGTGCATATTCATAGTACCTCTCTTGAACCATAAAATTCTCATCAATTTTTACATGAGTACTTTCAATTATCTTTTTCAATCTCAAATTGAAACATCTATATGCTTTGATTTTTGTAGAGTAACCAAGGAAAATACCTTCATCACTTCTAGCATCAAACTTACCAACACCATCATCTCTCTTGATGTAGCACTTGCTGCCAAAGATTCTAAAATACTTTACTGTAGGTACATTACTAAACCAAAGTTTATAGGGTGTCTTATCTGCACCTGGCCCGAATTAAGTTCTGTTGATGGTATAGACTATTGTATTTACTGCATCTCTCCAATATGTGTGTGCAACTTTTCCTTGAATCATCATAGTGCACATTGTATCAAGTATAATCTTGTTCCTCCTTTCTGCTATCCCATTCTAATGTGGGGTTCTAGGTGCACTCAACTGTCTTTTAATTCCATGTTCTTCACAATAGTCATAAAACTGATCAGAGGTGAAATCACCTCCTCTATCTGACCTCAGACATTTCAATTTTAATCTAGATTCATTCTCAACCTTAGCATTGAATATTTTGAACTTCTCAAAGGCTTCAGACTTCTCTTTTAAGAATGCAACCCACATCACCCTTGAAAAATCATCAACAAACAAAATGAAATACCTTTCTCCGTAGTATGATCTTGTTTGGGTAGGACCACATAAATCTGTATGTACTAGGTCAAATTTTTTTTCAACTAAGTTTTGCTTGCTTCTAAAAGAACTCCTTACATGCTTTCCCATAACACATTCCCTGCATATTGTGTCAACAGGTCTTGCAATACTAGGAAGGTCTCTGATTTCCTTGACATTACTTATCTTTACTATGTTATCAAAATTGATATGACATAGTCTCTTGTGCCATAACCAACTGTCACCTAATTTTGCAAAAAAACAACTTACATCTGAACTGAGCTGAAAAACATTACCTTTTGTTTTGGAGCCTGATGCAATCATGTCTCCATCCTTGTTTCGCTAATGATGCACTTTTTGTCTTTGAACTCCAAATGATAACCTTTGTCAAGTAGTTGTCCAACACTTAGCAAGTTATGATGTAATCCATCAATATATAGAACATCATCTATCTTATTCTTTCCATCCAAAGTGATAGAACCTCCACCTATGATAGGTTTAGGAGTGTGATCTCCAAATCTAACCATACCACCTTTGTATTTGTCTATATGAACAAATCTATCTTTGTCACCTATCATATGATGAGAGCATCTGCTGTCAATGATCCAATCAGCTCTGATGTATGCTTTGGAAAGTAGGGCTAACTCTTGTTCTTCCTTTTCATCTGCAATGTCCATTTCCTCAAGCAACTTTTCCATTTCTCTAAGGGAAATGAATCCAATTTCATCTTCTCCTGAATCTTCATCAGTTACACCTTCTTTAGCATGGTAACATTCCTTCTTATATTTAGGTTTGTAATCAGATCTGAACTTCTTGACTCTTGTGGGACACTTAGATGCAAAGTGACCAATCTTGTTGCATGAAAAGAATTTGAATGGAAGCTGTCTTTCATATTTTCCTTTTCCATTCTTTTCTCTTTTAGCAATCATTGCAATGATATCTTCTAGTTCTTCATCAACTTCTTCTTTCTCATTATGGCTAGAGATGTGTAAGGATTTCTTACCATGGACTGAGGCTTTGAAAGCTATTTCAATTTTAGGTTCAGTCTTCAATCTTGATATCTCAAATGCAGAGATTTTGCTGATCAAAGTCTCTCTCTTGAAGTCTTATGAGAATTGCATGGTTTCCTCTAGAATACTTATCTTGTTTTCATAGTCTGATGTTAAAGTAGTTAGAAGCTTGTCCATTATGTCTTCTTTTGATATTTCTCCACCATTGTTTCTGATTCTAGAGATTGTTTCATTTATCCTTTGATTGTAAGCTCTAATGTTATCTTTAGGTAACATCTCAACACTGTTGTATTTCATTTTCCATGTCTTCCTGTGCACATTCTTTGCTTGAATATCTCCTTCAAAAATATCTTCTAAATAATTCCATATGGTGTATGCTCTGTCAACTTTCTTGATCGTAGAGAATTCACTGTCAGATAGGGCACTGATTAGGGCTTCTTTAGAAATTTCATTATTAGTAAATGTATCCTTTTGTCTACTAGTAGCATCATCCTTTGCAAGGTATTTCAGAGATGGAATAACAACTTCTTGTGTAGAAATCTCAAATATCTCAAAACCAACACACTGCAAGTGTGTTATCAGTTTTTTCTTCCAATCTAGATAGTTCTCTCCATCAAACTTAGGACTTTCTTTTCTAAAAAATGCCATCTAATCTACCTTAAGCTGTTAGGATTTCTCTCCAAGGCACTTGGCTCTAATACCAATTGTTAGAATAGTTCCAAAGGATAACTAAGAGGGGGGGTGAATAAGTTATCAGTAACTTTAATTATTCTCTTCTTTATTTCTAGAATACAATAAAGTAAATTCTCATTTAGATAACATAGTACACAACACACAATTTGATTATGGGGAAACCAAATGGTAAAAACCCCAGTGGGAATTAGCACCCACAATGAACTATACTTTTTTATAGTTATCCCTGTTAGAAGATATGTCAACCCTATTAAGAGTTGTACTTTACAATGTAATAAGTATAGTGACTTGGTTAAGGGTCAGACCTTGTTAGGAGTCTTTTACAAATAACCCTGTTAGGGGTGAGTACTCACTATCCAAAACTCACTACTTCAATGGTGAAGGCTACAACCTTCTGTATAATAGATATGCACTATATCTGATGATGAAATATAGAGTAGACCTATTGTCTTGATCAGTTCCAGTGTATTTTAATCTTTCACTTCTTCTTCACATATACTATTGATGAATGAACCACAACTGGTATTCTGCTCTGTACATTTTCTGTCTCTTTCTGTATCATTCACACTTAACGTATCACAAATGAATTTATATAAGTATCTTTGTCAAAGTATGAGACCATGGGACCTATAAGAAAACTCTTCATAACATCCTTGTCAGCTTAACTAAGCACACAAACAATATTAAGTCCGCGCAATACAAACTGAATAGACGCGTCGCTTCACTAAGTTGGCTTAATCAAATCATCTCAAACGACACAATCTTGATGTTACATGATAAGAGAATTTAACCAAACATATTTAACTCATAACTAATCATGAATATACATACACATATTCTGAAGATAGGTGCAACTCAAGAAATACATTAAATACGTCGGCTCTCAATAGATACTCTTCCAGAACTGTAACTGCCAATAAAAGAATTACACAACTTGACTAAAACATCATATCTGGATCTGCGTGTCTAAACATAACATACTAAACATGTCTATAGCATGTATCTATCCATGCAAGGCTTGATATCATCATTCTAATAAATACATACAAAATCACTACTATGTATTATATGTTGTCATCAATGACAAACATACAATCAATCAAATGCTTAGAATCAAATCTCCAACATGAGGATGTGTGAATCAGTTCATTTAATTAAAAGGGGTTCAGGAATTTTAATTAAACCCAATATTTTAAGAAATTAAGTGATTAGGATTTTATTAACAATAAGATTCAATAAGTCATGTTTAATTATGCAAGCAAGTTGGATTAAATGCTCCCATAATTAGGGTTTAGCGATAAATGTCTTTGATTTAGGGTTTATTACAACCAATTACTAAAAATAGGGGCCATAGGTTTGGTAGACCAATTTTTGGTGATTACATTTTCCCCTCTTTGAATTGATGTGCAAGAAGTGCATTGATTCAAAGAACTTTTGTTGAAAGATCAGGAAATAGGTTGATGTGAAGTGATGAAACTATCTCATGGATCAGAACTGATTCCAAACTTGATTGATTGAAGATAGATTAAAGGTTGAAGATATCAACTCCGAACTTGATTGAGAGAAGATTGATAGAGAGATCGAAAGATATCATCTCTAGACTTGATTGAGCGAAGACTGATAGAAAGGTTCAAATATTCATCTTGATGTGAAGCGATGAAACTAAATATCTATCCCTAGAGTAGATTTATCGATCTCGAATTGGTTTGGATGATGAATCAACCTTATGTTATGAGATGAGATTGAATTCCATTAAATTAATTGATTGGGATACTTAACTACCTAATTAAGAGGTATTATGAGACTGATGTGGTGCAATGAACCTAATATGCCCCCAAAGATTCAGATGATTTGATGCTCGGTGATGAAAATAACTTGGAGGAATCTTGATTTAATGTGGATACTTGATTCCCCTAAAGATTAAACTTGTTGATGTGAATTAAATTATTGATGTAATGGTTCTGCCCCCTCGAGAGAAAAATCAAAGTGAGGTGAGGGAGACAATCTTGATAGACTGAAAAGCATCGAATAGTCTGAATAGATGCAGAAGAATTATATTTGAGCTTGAATTAAGAGTTGGTTGACCAATTTTGATTGAGAGTTAACTTGGGTTGACCAAGGTTTTCTTTCTTAGATTGAAGTGAAGAATGCTTGATTTAGTCAATTAGGAGTGATTTCAAAGAGAAATCCTATGAGGAAAGCTTCAATGATCAACTGCATGTGAGTAAATGGCTAATCTACATTTTTGAGCAGAAAACTATTGTCACATTTCAATTTTGGTCCTGAAAATGGATTCAGAACTATCCAATTATCCATGGGTGCAATTTTCATGTTTATCAAAGAAATTTGGAAAATTAGGTCAAAACCTATATAAGGCCTAGAAGGGTCAATTTCAAATCATTTTCACCTTCCAAGTTTGAAATTTCAAAAACCTTATCTAAGTCTAAAATGGTGGTTCTGATTGTAGATCATCGATTTTAGTGCATGCAGAGGCATGATTGGATGCAAAATTACCCGCATCCGGTGAGTAGTAAAAAAAGTTCCTCTTTAAATCCAATTTTGCTTTTTATTGGTAGATTTTTCCATGTGTTTCAACATTTTTCAACCGTAGGAATTGGTTTTTTGTACGGGTTGGGGAGAGGGCTCGTACGAAAACTAGTAACAATTATTTTTTTGCACTAGACCATAGGATTTATCATCTGGGAATGACCCATTTCTCGTATGAGGTCCTTCATAGAAACCCCTTGTGTTGTATAGCTATTTGTTTTGTGGTTTCAACCTGATTTATTGTACCATCCAGATTCCTGACTCGCACGAGTCTGCATGCCAGTGAGACTTGACAATGTTTTTCATATGGCAGACAAATATTTTTTTTTAGGTCTTTATCAAGCAATTTTACCTTTTTTTGTGGGATACTTAGTTTATTTAGCATATTTATCATCTTATTTATCTATTCTGCAATGTTTATTGCATGATTTTTCTCAGTTGCTGATGATTTTTCATTTATTCACTTTTACAGGCATAGTTACCAGACATCCAGTTCAAGTCTACTCATCCCCTAACTATGTGATTAGTGAGGAAACTCTCAGATATACAGAAGGGTCACCTGAGTGATTGTGGGTTTGGTTGGCTGCTATAGATTCCAGATATATGTGTGAACCACAAATCTTTCATAGTGTTAGTTGAGTGGTTTCACAATGAGCACAATACGTTCCATTTGATGACCAGGGAGATGACCATCACTCCCAAGGATATATACAAGATTGTTTGGATCCCATTTTTTAGAGAGCGTGTAGAGTATGGCATAGCTCCATAACTTAGAATTTAGGCCCTTATCGACATTTCCACAATCATTCCATTATGAATGGAGAAATCTCTTGCATGATATGGTGATTAAGTATGGTATAGATTATCTAATGCCTTGTTTTATGGTGGGGTTCATTGGATGCTTCGTCATGGTGGACATGAGTAAGCAGGGATTATTGTCTAGTTGGGGTCAGGTTCTAGACAGACTCATGGCCAGGCTAGAGTAGTTAGGCTGGGGTTCCTTGAACATATGTACCATGAGATGCATGAGGTGTTCTAGTGAGGTGCCATGGGTATGGTTATAGGTGTACTAGTTTTCCCAGTGTGGGAATTGGAGAACCTCCCTATATGTAGGCCATTGATAGATGATCCACGACAGAGTGGTCAACCCTATGTGTACAGGTATGCAAATTTTCTTATGCAGCTCCACTTGGGGAAGAAAGAGTATTAGAGGCATCAAATTGAAGACCTGAGCATGGTAGTATGGAGACCATACATGACTACTAAGGCATGGGATGATTGGAGGGCTCAGAGGAAAGATTTATTTGTATCACATCTTTTTCTTTGGAGGAATTCCACTATTGTTTAGAATTTTGCAGTGTCTTGAGTACTAAGGTAGTATAGATGGCCACAAAGCATAGCCCAAGAGTTCATGTCTTATGCCCAGTTTGTGAATGAGGAGCGTCGAGGGTAGTCTCATAGGTTATCTCTGACTCTTTGCTAGTAGGATCTTATACAGTTGCAGTGACCAATCTAGGATTACTTGGAGGGTGTGGCTGATGTTGGGTCACACCATAGTACATGGATTATTTTTCACTTCATCCCTTTTCAAGATTTACAGATCTGTTAGGAGTGCCTTGGATTGAGGAGGAAGAATGCTCCACAAACACCTACACATGGATGTAGGGCACCACAGAGAGCTCTAGTACCTCAGAGAGAAGGAGGAGATCCATGTGCTAGTTCAAGAAAGGTACCTATGAAAGGGAAACATTTACAACATGGTGAGGGAGGGACATTAGGCTCTGTTGGTGTCAGTGTTCCATCCATAGGTGTAGAAGATGATGAGATGGGTGAGGCTCGGCAAGATCCTATTTTTGATGATGTAGCCTGATAGATTTTCCAGTGGAGGGATGCATAGGTTGGAAAGGAGGATTTTTTTCCTAGGGATAAGAACCCACAAGATAGGATCCAAACTTTGAGAGGATGGGTCAGAAGGATACATACACAGCTAGTGGTGGCTTAGGCATAGATTTTAGAGTGAGATTGTGCTCTGGCTAAGAGAGTTGAGAGGATTGAGGAGCTGACCTGGGGGTTGCAACTGAGAGAGATACTCTTTAGGGTGAGGTTATTTGGTAGATGAGTAGAGAAACCTTCTATGTAGCAGCATATAGTGTGGTTGTTTCTATAGAACAAAATGTGCCACCATATTCATAGTATTTGGCTAGATCCAAGGGAGAAGAACCTCCACCCCAAGAAGATATTCCTCTTCCTCCCCCTCATGATGGAAGTGAGGGAGAGAGAGTCTTGATACTCCATATTCTTTCTTATCCCTTTCTAATTTTTGTGAGATCTATTGATTGTACACAATTCATTTGTATTGAGGATGCACATTTTGCTCAAGATTATCTGGACACCTTTTTGTAAATACTGATACTTTTGATATATATATATATATATAATTGATTTCATGCTCCATGTGATATCATGTGTTGTTGTCTGTTTCTTATTCATATGTTTCTTCTGAATAGATTAGCATCTCGTATCATTACTTTGAGTAGATCTTGTGTGTAGCTTGAATGAAAATGTATCTCATTATCCTTTTATCTTAGTGTGTATTATGATCTTATCATGATGTTCTGTTCTCTGATGATTAGATTATTGCCTACTTGATACTAAATTTCTATGTGCAAATAGGTAATGTTATGAAGATTTAATGCAGTTGATCACTTCAACAAAGGATTCAATGTTAGAAGGATAGCTCTTTTATAGTTATAATGCTATTATGCAAGCCTAGGAATGAAATGCAGCCTACGATGCAAGTCTAGTCACTAATTCCATTAGCCCTTGTTGTCATCATCAAGCATTTGGGACATCAGAGCCAATACAACCCTTACTAGTGCGACTAAAACTATAAGGATATGAGTATGACTTTCATCGGATGAAATTTGGGAAACTAATGTAAGCATCAAGGTATAATAACCAAGATTACCTAAAAATTGTTTCCAGTTGATATTGCAAGTATAAACTAGTATCAAGGCATTCATAGCTGAGATAATCATGAGTGCATTCTTGCATAAACATGCAAATTTTACAGTCAAGTAGATAGTTCAAACCTCACCTTGGTGTGAAAGTAAATATGATTGATGGATGTGAGGATTTTCCACCTTAATGTGGAAGATCTAATAACATTAACCCCATTTAATTAATGTTATAAGATCATCAAAACCACACCAACAAGAAGAAATCAAAGAAAAGAGTATGAAAATCATTGATAACAAGCATCATTCAAGAAAATGATCATCACTCTTTTTACCAGTTTTGATGGTTGTAAGTTTGTTTATGTAAGGTGTCAAAAAACACCATTGTTCTTGTGAGTGTTAGTGTTGAAAAAAAGTGTTTTGTGCTTGAGTGCTAATAAGCCAAGATTTTAACTGCTTTATCTGACGTGCGTTGAAAAACACAAATGTGTCCAAATAAGTAGTGTTGAGAAACACTGTTTGATTAAGGTGTTGAAAAACACCAGTGGTGTCAGTAGAAAACTACCCGGTGGCTAGAAGATGAAGGTAGATAACATTGATTAGGAGGATGAATGACAAGGTATTGACTTGATAACTACAAGACTTCCCTCAGTGGTGAACAAACCCATAAGACTAAGATGTTGATCGGTTCCAAGATATGATGCTAAGTCAATATTTGGATTGGGTTGTACAAGTTCATGAAAGTGATGAAGAGTTGTTAAGAAAAACAAAGTAAGGATGAGACAGTCAAGCTACACATTGATATATGGAGTTCTAGTTACAAGATACACCTATTTTCTAGGTTTTCACCACTTGGAAAAATTTCTATTCTTGCTACCAAGGCACCAGTTTATCATGTTTTCACCGAGGCACATTTTCTCTTTTCAATTTTTTTTTCTTTTTTCTTTTTCTTTTTTTTTTTTGCTTGATCCATCAAGATGCCTATTTGCCATGTTTTCACTAGGATTATCATTTTTTCAGGTTTTTTTTCCAAATGTTTTTAGCTTTTCTACTTTTTGCTGTTTTTGGTATTTTTTTAGGATCATTTCTCTGTAAAGGTACTACTCAGAATGTCTAGTTGTAGAATTATTTCAGGTGGATTGTGTTGATGGGATCAAGAAATGTCTCCCCTTCTGGAGTTGATAGCTAATATGCTCCAGAGCCAAATGCTATAGTAATCATGAAGGGACCCATCTAGTTGGGTTCAAATTTCCCCTTTTGTTTGCGATGTTGTTGATTCTTTAGATTTTATCTAAGTACAAGATCTCCAACCCAAAATTATCTGTCTTATCTTCTTTTTATAATCTCTAGACATCCTTTTCTAATAGACCCTTAAATGGTCAAATGCTTGTTTCCTTCGTTCATCAAGTAATTCTAATTCCTAGATTTCCAAAATCAGGTAATCTTCATCAGTGATAAGACCTTGTAGTGAGACTCTAAGTGATGGTATCTCTACCTCAATAGGAAATGTTTCTTCTGTGCCACACACCAAAGAAAATGGTTTTTTTCCTGTAGGTGTTATAATGCTAGTTTGATAAGCCCACAAAGATGGATTTAATTGGAGATGCCAGTATTTTCCCAACTTACTCACTATCCTATACAATATTTTCAATATGTTCTTGTTGGATGCCTCAGCCTATCCATTCTCTTGAGGATAGTAGATAGAGGAACAATATTAGGTAATTTTGAACTTCTCACATAATTCATCCATATCTATGTTTTTGAATTTCCCTCTATTATCTGTTATAATAGAGGAAGGTATCACATACTTGCATATGATTTAGTTTAGGATAAACATGGATACTTGTTTCCCAGATTCTTTGATGAGTGGGATTGCTTCAACCCACTTCATGAAGTACTTAGTGGCTATAATAATGAATTTGTGTCCAATGAGTGAGGATGGATATATTTTCCCTATCGATTCAAAGGCCCATTGTTGGAATGGCTAGTGTGTGATGAAAGGTAATAGATTTGGAGAAAGAGCATGGATGAAGTTACCATGTAATTGGCATTTCTTGTAGGATTTAGCAAACTGAATAGTGTTTTCTCCGTGGAAGGCCAATAGTACGCCACCCTTAGGAGTTTCTTAGCCAACAAAAGACCATTCAAGTGAGACCCCAAAATACCTTCATGGACTTCCTTTATCATAGACTCTTCACATTCTAGACACTTAAGGATGGCACCATCTAGACCTCATCTATACAAATTATTAGCTATGATCAAATAACATGCAACATTTATTGTAAGGTTTCTCTTCTCATTCCTGGATAGGTCATTAGGGATTATTTGGTCATGCAAGTAGGATTATATTTGGTTGTGTTGGTGCCCAAAAATGTTGAATTGAATTTCCTTTGGACTTTCCAATCCAATGATGGGAAATCCAATTATTTTTGGCCAACTAATGGGAATGATCAATTATGATCCTCTTCCCCTATGCTTCTCACTCTATAGGACCAAGGCAGGTGGACCTTCACCTAAACAGGCTTTTTATAGCATATAACCTATGTATGGAACTCAAACTTCCATCTCTCAAAGTATGGCAAGGAACTTGAAATAAATATAACTGAAATCAATATATCATGAACTATAAACTAAAATACTTTAAGTAATTGAAAGAATGTTTAGTAAATGTATATGTCATTTGAAATGAACAAATAGATAATATATCACAAAACTATTATCAATGAACTGAATAACTATAATCCAAATAATGATTAGATTAGTGCCTTATTCTACCATGGGCAATAGAGTCAAGATCATCCCAATCTTATGTTCAACCTCAGAGACATTTTTACAAGAAAAATTATCACTTCAAAGGTGTTATGGAATGTACATGCAACCTAAAACAAATTCAGAGATATTTCAAAAGGATAATACTTCTCAGATGATAGACCAATTGACTAAGGCCTCAATCAATAGAATTTAACCATGCAAAATAAGAAAACCAATTAAAAATATAGACTATGAATCAAATCAGGAAGCATGCACATCAAACTATCACTTTGAAGAAGTTCTATTTGTTTATCCGAGGGACTAATTGTAAAATGATAATGAAACTATTACACATGTGAAAGAAAAAGGAATTATCTTTATTGATTTTGAAAAAATAGTACATCCAGGTCCATGTTTATACTTGTTGATTAAAAACTATCCAAATATGTGAAATTGTATTCCTTTAAATTTTATATTATTTATATATATTTTTTTGAGTAGCTTTCACACCTCTTTAAGGTGAAGAGACACAACCCTTATTACAAATTATTTTGAAAAAACAATAAACTAACTAAAAAATAACTACCTAACTTTTGGATTTGTCTTTGGTCAAAAATCCAAAACATATTGTGAAAAGATAAGATTTCTACTCAAGATAGGAAATTTGATTTCCCAAACTGGGTTGTTTTTAGATTTTTAAAATTTGACCATCTTCAACCTCTGTCAGAATCATCTTTGCAGTAAGATGAAATTCTAGCATTTTTTGAAACCTTCACTTACAAAATTTTGATTGTTCCTATCACAGAGCTTCCTTCCTTAATCCATTAACTTTTAATTGAAAATTAATATAGTTTTGTATCCCATTTCATGTACTCCATCATATCATCAATTATTGGGTATAGAGCTTAGGATTCCATTTTTTAGAGTTTTATCACTTTATAGGACTCCAAATTTTGCCAAAAATTGAGAGCTCCAATAGGCTCTTTCTGGGGATGTATGCTCCCTATGAGCATAGCAAGATCCTATTTATCTCTAGAGAAGAAGACTGAGTATTCTTAATAAATATGATGCAAAACAAAATTGGGTGGCCCCAAGCCTGCCAAAAGTGAACCTTGATCCTTTCCTCTGTCGAACACCTGATTCTGATCATGCAACCTTCTAAATCTCTTGAATATGATATGATATCATTCCTTTTCCTTATCAATAAGAGTATTTGAAAATAGAAAATTTTCAGAATTATTTAGCACTAATATATGATTCCTCGTTGTATTAGATGTATCATCCTTATAGAGAATACTTATTGGTTCCACTTCATCAATGCAGTGTTTGGCTTTTGATTTATGTTTTTCCTTTGAGAAATCATCAGGCACAATGTGTTCTTTTCTAGATGAAGGATCCCTATGAATATGATCAGTTATGTAAGTATCTAAACTAAGTGCTATTTCTTGGATTTTTTCTTGCACACAATCTTCCCTATTTCCATTCTCCAGATATTATTTCTCCTCACATAAAGGTTTTGAAGGTAGCTCATATTCAGGAACTATTAATTCTTTTATAACAAGAATCTGATCAAGTGGGATACTTGGATAATTTTTAGTATTATTTTCCAACACATTCTTATGATTATGCTTGCCTATTTCAATCTCATCTTCACAAGTCTGATACAACTCTTTCTCATAGAATGAAATAATGCATGTCTCACTTTCTGAATACACTTCCCCATACATATTTTGATTTTCATCATCTTGAAAATGATAACTAGCCTCACTATCTTTATCATGATGTAGATGGAATTGATTGTATAGAAAATATTCTTCAAATAATGGATTCAAGGATATAGAGAACTCGGGCATATCTCCATGAGAGCTTTCATCTGAAACTTCTTTGTGTTCATATGTTGTATGTTGTTCTATTTCATCTCCATTATTTGATTCCTGAAATTTATCATATTCTTCATCTAATACCCCTTGAGTATGTACTAATCCATCCACTTGCTTGTCATGGTGCATTGAGAGAAAAAATTGACCACTCTTCTCAACATGTTTTTGATAATCCATGTCTAGTAAATATGAGATTTATTCTGTACTGAGAAGATCTTCTTCCTCATCATCATGGTCATTGATACTTGTTTCCATGCAAATCTCACTACGTATAGATTCTTCTTCAATCTGATCTGAATTTTCTTCCTCTATGCCATCATTCTTTTCTTCCCTGAATACTTCACATATTTTATCAAGAAAAACTAATAGTTGAGAATCATGGTAGATTCCTAACTCACAAAGTTTATCCATTAATTCCCTTCCCAGAGGCCTAATATCTGAAGGTATTTCCAGATAAATATTTATCATTCTCATGAACAAATCTATTTTAGGTTCACCTTTATATCTTTCCAAACTGAAGAATGTATCCAAAGGGGACATGTAAGATTCTTCATCCAAAATATAATTTGGCTCTCCTTCCTGTTCATAGCACATGTTTTGTTCATAACGCATGTTTTCTTCTTCATCACTAAGATTTCTATCTTGTTCAATCTGATCATAAGCCTCCTTTTCTCAATCTTCTTGTAATGCATGCATAAGGAACTTCAAATCAGGGTCATCTGGCGAGATTCCCAACTCTCAAATTTTTTTGATGAATTCCTTGAGTGGAGGCCTAATCTCTGATGGTATATCCTTATAAATGCTTTCCATTCTTATGAACAAATGTGGTATAGACTCCTCCTCAAATCTCTCCAAAATAAAAAATGCATCAAGTGGAGACAGAATAGGATCCTCTTCCATGCTACAACTTTGGTCTTCATACTGTTCATAACACCTTTTGTCGTCTTCAACACTAGGATCATGAACCATTTCAAGAAACCATTTCTCAAACTGTCTCCATGATGAAATGGACTGTGTAGGTAATGATTCATATTATTTTTGTGCATAGTCCCTTAAAGTCCTAAAAAATAATTTCATCACCTGATCTTCTACACAAATCTCATAATTTTCTATAAATATGTAAAATACATCTAAGTGTTGCAATGCTGATTCATCCCATTCCCCATGGAACCTTGGTAGAAGTTGTGAAAGTTTTGTGGATAAATTATTTGGGATGCACTGAAATATCCTAAGATCCAATGGCCTGATGCCATCTACAATAAATAGTTTTCTTTGAAATGATAGATACATTTGAAAAAACAATCCACCATCTTCGTCTGAGTCTTCTCCCTCAGTAGAGTCACTGACTGAAATTCTTTGTTCAATAGAGTTTCCACCTTCTTATTAGAAGGAAAATACTTACTTTCTTCTGAGTTCTTTTCTCCCATTAGTTTCTTAAATATATCACTAGAGCTTCTAGGTAAAATACAAAAATGTTCTTTTGAACAACTCCCAAGCAGAGTCGCCAATCTGTTGGTGCCCAAAAATGTTGAATTGAATTTCCTTTGGACTTTCCAATCCAATGATGGGAAATCCAATTATTTTTGGCACACTAATGGGAATGATCGATTATGATCCTCTTCCCCTATGCTTCTGGCTCTGTAGGACCAAGGCGGGTGAACCTTCACCTGAATAGGCTTTTTATTGCAGATAACCTGTGTATGGAACTCAAACTTTCATCTCTC
Source organism: Thuja plicata (assembly GCA_018584345.1). Lineage (NCBI taxonomy): Eukaryota > Viridiplantae > Streptophyta > Pinopsida > Cupressales > Cupressaceae > Thuja > Thuja plicata. The sequence continues at coordinate 4,275,794 of MU225513.1, read as the reverse complement.
AAAGTATGGAAAGGAACTTGAAATAAATATAAATGAAATCAATACATCATGAAATTTAAACTGAAATACTTTAAGTAACTGAAAGAATGTTTATTAAATGTGTATGTAATTTGACATGAATAGGTAGATAAGATATCACAAAACTATAAATAATGAACTGAATAACTATAATCCAAATAATGATTAGACTAGTGCCTTATTCTACCATGGGCAATAGAGTCAAGATCATTCCAATCTTATTTTCAACCTCAGCAACAGTTTTATAACAAAAAATTATCACTTCAAAGGTGTTATGGAATGCACATGCAACCTAAAACAAATTCAGAGATATTTCAAAAGGGTAATACTTTTCATATGACAAACCAATTGACTAAGGCCTCAATCAATAGAATTTAACCATGGAAAATGAGAAAACCAATTGAAAATATAGACTATGAATCAAATCAGGAAGCATGCACATCAAACTATCACTTTGAAGAAGTTCTATTGGTTTATCAGAGGGACTAATTGTAAAATGATAATGAAACTATTACACATGTGAAAGAAAAAGGACTTATCTTTATTGATTTTGGAAAAATAGTACATCTAGGTCCATGTTTATACTTGTTGATTAAAAACTATCCCAATATGTGAAATTATATTATATTGTATTTCTTTACATTTTATATTATGTATATATATGTTTTTGAGTAGCTTTCACACCTCTTTAAGGTGAAAAGACACAACCGTTATTACAAATTATTTTGAAAAAATAATAAACTAACTAAAAAATAACTACCTAACTTTCGGATTTGTCTTTGGTCAAAAATCCAAAACATATCATGAAAAACTAAGATTTTTGTTCAAGATAGGAAATTTGATTTCCCAAACTGTGTCATTTTTAGATTTTTAAAATTAGACCATCTTCAACCTCTGTCGGAATCATCTTTACAGTAAGATGAAATTCTTGCATTTTTTGAAACCTTCACTTACAGAGTTTTGATTGTTCCTATCACAAAGCTTCCTTCCTTAATCCATCAACTTTTAATTGAAAATTAATATAGTTTTGTATCCCATTTCATGTACTCCATCATATCATCAGTTATTGGGCATAGAGTTTAGGATTCCATTTTTTAGAGTTTTATCACTTTATAGAACTCCAAATTTTGCCAAAAATTGAGAGCTCCAATAGGTTGTATCTATGTGTGTGAATTATGTACCTGCAAGATGCAACACAAAACTTCAATATGTCTTTACATCAATGGTTAGAAATAATCAAATCAATTGAAAATATGAGAAAGCCAAAGAAATCGACATATTGCTTCCTATCTAGAAAGAGTATGATTTAAGCTATAAATTTTCCCTCAGATTGGGCTTAAAATCAATAACACATTCAGTCCCAGGATGGAAGATTCAAATTAAATTCATACTAAGTATCACACAATTCAAGCTAAAATGATTCATTAATCACAAAATGAAAGGATTATCTTATTAGATATGAATTTATGAAACCAAATGAACAACATAAGAGTGAAATTAAAATTCTAAAATTATGGACCTATTGAGCTCAAAATTCAATCCTTTTATGGAAGAATTTTAGAAATGAAGGGTTGAGATTGATTTGTGAGTAGAGGTGAGGATTGAATCTTTGGTGATCCATGTGAGTGAACTCTCATTGGTTCATTGATTGACTTTCCATGTGCAAGTGATGAGTTGTATTTAGAGAGTTTATTGATTCCTTTTAATTAATTACTTTAACCAAGGATTTAATTGGGTTGATTTGATTTAAATAGGCCAAGGTAATTAATGTGAGGTAGTGATGAGATCACTTTGATTTTAAGAGATTATTTTTATTTTTGACGAATTATGCCAATAATTGAATAGTTGTACTGACATAATTGAGGGTATGATCACATTTTGGGAAAAGGGTCTTTGTTTAAAGTAGACCAAATTAAGGTGGTTACATTTTCCCCTCTTTGAATTGATGTGCGAGAAGTGCATTGATTCAAAGAATGTCTGATGTTGACTTCAGAAAGTTTGAGAATTCTGTACTTGATTGTACATGATTTAGTTGATGAGACCAGTCTCAAACTTGATGGAACTAAGACTGATAGTATCAACTTTGAACTTGATCAAATGAAGGTAGATTAAACATAGATTTAGAGATACCAATTCTAAACTTGATCAAACAAGAACTGATAATACTAACTCTGAACTTGATCAAATGAAGGTCAGTACGAAGCTGCTAAGAGCTCTGAGGTATCAATTCTAAACTTAATCAAACAAGAATTGATAATAATGACTCTGAATTTGATTGAACAAAGGTCAATACAAAGCTAGATAAATATCTGAGAGATTGTAGTATTTAGCTTATTTAGCGCTGAAGCATTTTATCCAACAGTCCCAACTTGATCAAAGGAAACTTCCATGCCCCTAGTCTTTTGATGATGAAGTTAGTTTTTCTTTTTGAGAAAGAATTTGATGGATTTTTAGTGTGATCATGCCCCCTCAGGAATGAAATTGAAGGAAATAATAATAAAATCTCTCTTTATAATGATAGATCAATGAAACAGGTTGATTGGATCAATGAAAAATTAATTAGAAGGTGAAATAGAGAAAAAATGTGTTAAGAGAAAATATAATTTTACCAAGATGACTACTTGAAAATGTAATTTTGAGCATGCTAAAATGATGTATGACCAAGATTTTGATGTGTGACATGCAACTTGTTGATAGAGAATGATGAAAAAATAATTTCCTAAAGCTTGTGAACCCTTTTCTGCATGTGTTGGAGACTGTCACAAAATTTTTACTGTACTGTGTAAAATATTGTCCTTTTGTTTGATTTTGTTCCTAATAGATTTGATAAGAACAAAATAAAGTATTGATAGTCTGTTTAATGTTTTGGAGCTTCTATTTTTCCCTAAAAGGTCAATATAAGCCTAAAAATGACTTTTTACCCATTCATTTTCACTTTTATCCTTGGTAAATTCTTAAGCTATGGAGAGAAGATGGTGATCCCTATCAAGAGGAATAGATTCAATCTTGTACGTCATCATGAGCAACTGAAAAAATACACACCCTTGATGAGTACATCAAGAGCTTCCTTTGTACACTTTCTGTTTATGTTTTTGATTCTTTTTACTCCTGTTATAGGCCAATTAGTTTTGAGTCACATATAGGGTTCTAGATTGCATCTAGAAAATCCTGCATCGCATCTAGGAAATGAAATTTTTTTGGATCACATCTTACAGGTCATCAGTGAATCTTTTTTGGTTATTTTTGACCAAAATGTGAATAGAGTCGCATCCTGTGAAAAGAAGATCACTTCTAGTTTCCCCATTGCATCTCATCAAAAGAGAATCACATCTGGGATGCGAGCTCACATCTTGGAAAAAAATTGAACTGCTTCCAGTAAGAGTAGGAAAAACATGAATTTTTAACTTTGTTGCTTCTGTTTATCTATTAAAGACTAGCTATTAGATCATTAGCATGTTTGATTGAGCTGAAATACTAATGTAAGTCTGTATTTTCTATCTGAAAGACTTAGTTTCCTGTTGTATCATTTTGAGGACTTTGTCCTACGTGATTCCTTTCCTTAGCTAGCTCCCTAAATGATGCAGATTGATAGATTATTAGTCATCTTGGTTTATATTCTTTGATTGATTTACCTGATATTAGGGTAAATCAATGGTTGTTGACTGCTCTTGCCAAGAGATGGCACTTAGAGCACAACACCTTCCATCTTACTACCGGTGAGATGACACTGAACCCAAAGGATGTTTGGTGGATCTTGTGCATTCCTCTTATGGGACAAGAGGTAAATTTTAAGTCTCTCTCTATTGTTTCAATCACATATCCTCCAAGATTCTTTGCAGATCTTTGATAGCACAACGATACCTGAAATGAGATTATTTGCTAGCTCAGTATGAGAGACTTCCTATGTTCTTAGTTAGTTTTTTTGGTGGAGTTATGATGCCTGACTGAGACATCATGGGTTCATGTGCGGTGGGATAGGTATGTTGGAGTAGATGATCAGTGCTAGTCACCAATTGAGATTTGGCAGTTGTATCTTAGCGTACATGTACAAAGAGTTATATGAGATTATCTATGAGTATTCACGAAGCATGACTATGGGTATTCTCATTCTACAGATTTGGGCTTGGGAGTACATCCCAGTGACATAACCGATAGTAGACAGACACCGGGCACCTGAGGAGCCATATATATGTGTACATATTTTTTGGTTGTGTCCAGCAGCCTCACCTAGGTAAGCTGGAATACTAGCACCAATTATTAGATGATGTGACAGTGATCAAGTGACAACAATACCTTGATTGCAAGGAGTGAGGTTCATATCAACGTCAAATGCATTATTTATCTCAGAGGAGATATTTTATTGGGTGTACCATATATATTATTGAGAGATTCATTGTCATGCACATCTTGAGATAGTTTGGTAGGATTCAGGGTATGCCATAGGATCTTACTATATATGCATAGATCTATGATGAGGAGGCACAGTGGGGTGCTCAATTATTCTATGAGACTACATAGAGAGAGATTGGGTAGATGGTTGTAGTGGTTTGGGATTACCAGTCTGATGTGATAGATGCAAGAGTTATAACTGTGTACAGTGCTCACCTTGTTCAATTTCCATTCCCATAGTTTACTACACCTGATGAGATAGAACCTCGCATTAAGGAGGCCCTAGATTATGATCTTGTCAATGATGATATAGTGAGAGGTAGAGACAAATAATACAAAGGTATGAGGGTTGGGAGAGGTAGGAGAGATGGGAGGGGTGATGGAAGTGACAGAGGCTGTCATCCAGACAAAGGTCAGAGACATGGCCGAGATGAATGAGGTGATGATGGAGATGATAGGGGTGGTGGAGAAGAGGGTACACACACTCATGTCAGGTTCATACCTCCATGCATGGATGTAGGTCCACTATTGACTAGGAAACAATAGCAGATATCATCAGGTTAGAGACCTATAGGTGAGAGAAGTGGTAGAGGTGGACCTCCTGGATAGGATCCTTCTAGAGATACTGCCAAAGACACAGGAAGGAATGGACATCCATTGTCACAATGTGAGTAAGAGTGGGAGTAGTTATGTGCTCCCATTACTACATTAGAGACACTGTTGGGTGACAGGGACATGCAACTTGAGAGAATGAGATCTGAGAGAGATTTATAGGCATGTACTGCTACACATTAGAGAGCAACGTACTATTTTTCTTTATATTCCACAACTATTGCATAGCCTCAAAGGGCACCATTGTAATCTATGATAGCTCAGCAGTAAGAGGGAGCTATGCCTCCACCACCTCCTCCTTCACAAGGAGATGCACCACCTCCTCCTCCTTATTAGGCAAAGGGTGGTAGTCAGACATGAGACTATTGATTCTAGATATTTTTGTATATTGATCTTGCTGATCATTTATTGTACTCTGATACTCGATACATGTGTATATGTTGATTCTAATCTTCTGATATTGTTATACATTCCCATATTTATGATCCTTTTGTGATGATGTAGATTAGATTCATGTGGTGACAACATTTATGCTCTTTTCTTTTAACTGATATATATATATATATATATATATATATATATATATATATATATTAATAATTCTATGTGAATATGTAGATGTATGTTTTTCAAATTTTCATTATGCAAATATATGTATGGATGCACTTAGGATGTCGAAATGAAACACTTGAATGCTTTGTTTTTGTATTTTCTACTTTTCCAATTATGAATGAAAAATGAATGCAATGGATATATAGTGACATGAATATATCATTAACCTAGATTAAGTAGTCAACTTGGATTTGAATGAAACTAGAAAATCATTTTGAGTTCAAGTACTTATGTTGTTAAATGAATCATGCAAACTTAAATGCAACTAATTGTAAACTTCTAGGACTATTACTGATTTTTTTATACATTAGCATTTTATCATCTTAGGACATTTGTGTGATGGACATCATCGGCTAGTACAACTATCACTGATACCAAGGAAGTATCATGAGAGTATGAATAATACTTAATTGGATGCAATGTTGAAAATAAACCTAAGCATCAAGGCATAGAGGCCAGGATGACTTGCCAGTTATCTCCTTTTGATTTAAGAATTGCCTTTTTTTTGTGTTCAATGTAAGATATGTAACCCTCAATAGCCTTTAATGTTCATATCCTTGGGTAAGTAATGTGTTGTACACCTTACTTATAAGTTGATTATAAATAAACAAGAAAATTGATTCAACCTCACCGTAGCTTTCACATAAAAAGGATTGAGATATATGTGGCTATCCACTCATGTTGGAAGCTCTTATCATGAAAATCCAAATTAGGTGAAGTGTATAGGATCATTGAACCAATAAAAATACATAGAAAATAAAGAAAAAATTATGCCCCCTATACTTGCAACTCTTTTTCATTTAATAGATGTCATGGAGTAACTCAGGAGACATAAAAAGAAACAATTGATAATAAATCAAAGAAAATTCATAACTATTTACATGCCCCTAGTTTGAAAATCATCAAAACATAAAAAGAGTCATAATCAAATCAATATTAGTCAATATATGTTTATGTGGTGTTTAGGAACACCTCTGATTCAATATTGAATCACAGTAATGATATCATCAATTAAGTCTTGGAATTAAGTAATGTATGTCTGGGTCTGAGTGAGTGAGATAATATCAACAATTGCAATCCAATGGAGTGTTGAGAAATATTGTTGGATTAAAGTGTTGAGAAACACTAGTAGGATTAAAGTATTGAGAAACACTAGTAGGATTTAAGTGTTGAGAAACACTAGTATGATGTCCATTACAGGAATGCGGTGTTTAAGAAACACCGTTGTTTTTTATAGTGACCAAGTTGTTGTGATTCAAGTATTGAAGAAATACTATTTGTAGTGGAAAAATTTCCTAGACAAGGACCTATTATTACCTAGAAACCAACAACCACTGATTGAACAAGCTAGTCAAGATGCTCCCAGTACAGAATGTCTATCCCTAAGATGCAAATATTGACAAACTCCAGGCAAAGAAAGTACATTCATGAGGAGTTCATATTCAAGTGATAGAAAAGATATGATCATGAAGGATTGGTGCAAGAAGTACATTGATAAATGGAGTGTTGATTAAAAGTGATGCCTTTTTGCTATATTTTCACCACTCATAAATTTTTTATTTTTGCTACCAAGATGCCTATTTGCCAAGTTTTTGCTAAGGCGCTTTTTCTTTTTTTTCATTTCTTGTGTAATTTTTGTTTTCTCTTTTTTTGTAGTATCAAGGCACCTGTTTTCTAGGTTTTCACAAAGGATACCTTTTTTCAAGACTTTTACCACTATTTTTTTTCTCTTTTCCACTATTTTTGGCTTTCTTCAGGATCAATTTTTCAGTTTTTTGGTATTTTTTCAGGATCAATTTTGTTGTACAAGCCCTTCACCTAGATGTCAGGCATAAAATTGATTGAAGTGTAGGCTATTGATATCACAAGGAAGAACATCTCCCTCAGGTTTAGCTAACTGATAATCTCTTGTCCTGAAAACTATTGTGATAACATAAGGCCCCAACTAGTTACGTTCAAACTTGCCTTTTTATTCTCTGTTTGGTTGATTCTTAGGATTCTGTCTTAGAACGAGATCCCCCAATTGAAAATTTCATGGATTTTCTTGTTATACAATTTTGAAATCCTTTGTGATAGAATTTTAGGTGATCAAATGCTTGTTGTCTATGCTCATCCAACAGTTCTAGTGCTTGAACCCTATCTATGTGGTATTGTTCATCTATGACAAGACCTTGAAAAGATACTCACAAAGAAGGAATTTCCAATGCAATTGGTGTTCTGATGCTTGATTTGTAATCCCATAGTGCTAGATTTAATTGTAAATGCCAGTCTTTGCCAGATTTACTCATATTTCTATGTAGGACTGTTAGAATATTCTTGTTTGAAGCCTCATCTTGTCCATTACCTTGAGGATAATAGATTGAAGAACAATGTTGAGTAATGTAAAATTGTGTACAAAGGTCCTTAATGTCTTGGTTCTTGAACTTCCCCCCATTGTCTGTTACAATAGATGAGGGTATCCCGTACCTATAGATGATGCGGTTCAAGATGAACACAACTACTTGTTTTCTAATGGATTTGATTAGGGACACTACTTTGACCTAGTTTGTGAAATACTCAATGGTCGTGATGATGTATTTTTGTCCGCTTGAATAATTGGGATAGATTTGTCCAACAAGATCAAAGGTCCATACTAAAATGGCCAATGTGCGATAAATAGTATGAGCTCCCTGGCTGGACCATGGATAACATTTTCATGTGTTTGACATTTTTGACATGTTTTATCATACTAAACAACATCTTTTTCCATTGTAGGCCAATAGTATCTGACCCTTAAATTTTTCTTAGCTAATGAAAAATTGTTTGAGTGAGATCCACACACACCATCAAGACCTCATCAATATATGTTAGTAGTAATGAGTATATAACATTATGTTTTCCTAATTAGGGCTCATTTTTCATTTATGGAAAGGCCACTAGGTAAGTTTTGATCTGTAAGATAGGCAATTATATTGGTATATTTGGATTGGTCTTGGGCATTTAGGGTACAAATAACTTTGGATTCAGGTGTATCAAATGTAGGAAAGGATATTTCTTCCACCAAGAAGTCATAGAGGAATTGATGTTCCTCTAGTTGTAACATGGATGCTAGTGTTTCCATAGCATCTACAGATCTATTTTATGTTCTTGGAATTTTTTAAAATGTGATAAACACAAATTACTTCTTTAAATACTTGATCATCTGCTTATAGGGAATCAACTTTTCATCTTTTGATTGGTACTCTCCATTTACTTGATTGACGATGAGTAGAGAATCACCATATACATGTAACTCTATAATTTTCCATTCCATGGCTATCTTGAGACCATTTACCAATGCTTCATATTCAAAGATATTTTTGGTGCATGGAAACATGAATTTGTATGCATTAGGTATCTTGTAACCTTAAGGAGTGATAAACAATACCCCTGCTTTAGATCCTTGTTGTGTGAAAGAACCATCAAAGTACATTTTCAATCGATATTTTGTTAAATGCATTATTATCTCATTTGGAAACTCTATGATGAATGATGTTACATCCTATAATGGTGAATCTATGAGTTGATCGGCTAGCACTTGTCCTTTAATAGCCTTTCTATCAACATACTCTATATAAAATTCACTAAGTATTAGAATCCATTTTCGTAGCCTTCCTATTAATGTTGTCTTACTCAAGAGGTATTTAAGAGGATCAATCTTTGCAATGAGTTTCACTATATGCGAGAGCATGTAGTGTCTTATCTTTTGAGATGCAAAAACAAAGGCTAGATAAGATTTTTAAATTATACTATAGTTTAGCTCATAAGATTCTAATGTCCTGCTGATATAATAAATTGCTCTTTCCTTCTTTGTATCATCCTCTTGTGCAAAATATACTCCCAGTGATGTAGCTATAGCTGAAATATAGAGTAATAATTCCTTACCATGAATAGGGGCCATTAAGATAGGAGGGTTAGCCAAATAATCTTTTAATTCCTTGAAGTTATTTTCATAGTGTTCATCCCATTTGAAAGGCACTCCTTTATGTAACAATTTTGTGAAAGGTCACGCTCTATCCGCTAGTTGAGACATGAATATTTTGATTAACTGGAGTCTTCCTTGGAGAGTTTTGATTTGACTTATATTTCTAGGAGGTGGAATATCCATGATTGCTTTTATTTTTTCTGGGTCTACCTCAAATCCTTTAGCTGATACAATGAATCCTAGGAGCTTTTTTGATTGAACTCCAAATGCACACTTCTTTGGATTGACCCTTAGTTTAAATCATCCTATTCTATTAGTATCTTCCACAAGTCTTCAATGTTATTCGATCTTATCTTGGACTTGGCTATGGTATAATCCAAATAGTCCTCCATGTTCTTATGTATCATGTCATGGAAGATTGTCATCATAGCTTGTTGATATGTATCTCTAGAATTCTTTAGCCCAAATGGCATTACATTCCAAAAAAATGTCCCCATGCACATGTAAATGATGTCTTTTCTTGGTCTTCAAGGGTGATATTTATTTGGTTGTATCTTGAAAGACCATCCATGAGTTTTTCTAACTCCTCTTTCACCAATAATGCCACATGCGGGCGCATCTTTCTCAATTTTTGTTTGATAGGTATTATCCCAGGAGTGATAGATAAGTGATGCATTATTAATTTAGGATCTAATCAAGGCATATCATTATAAGACCATGCAAATTTTATTTTTTTCTCTTTAAGGAGCTCAGTGAATTGTGCCTTTTCTTCCTCTGATAAATATTGTGCAAGATGAACAAATTGAGGAACTTATGTCATTCCCAGATTAACTGGTTGTGTTGGTTTTATAACTAATGAAGATCATTCCTAAGATTTATTGGGAAGGATGCTAAGAATTTAATATTTTGGAACTTCTGAGAGGTTTTCACCATTAGATATGTATTTTTATTTTACTTTTTAGAATCTGACACTGCGACAACGTGGTTTTCACCATTAGTTGTTTTCTACTTATTTTTTAAAAATTTGTGACAAAGAAACTTGATATTATCCTCTATCATGTTCATGCTCCTTTCATTGGTGGAAGAGGGATATAATTCACAAGCATTGAAATAGAAGGCTAAAGTGTAGTCATTGGGAAAGATCATTATAGGATTGTGTTCTGAGTCTGTCCAATCAATCATTTTAGGATTTACCAAGGATAGTGATTTAGAGGATTCTAAGGACAACCCCATGTTAGTGTAAAAACTATTAACTGATAAGACAAGTTATGTTAGGTTAGCTTCTATAGTGTATAAATCATTAAGAGTGAGATCATTATTATTAGATTCATTGTTAGTTTTATGCAAACCTAACTCTAGTGACCTATCATTTGAGATTTCTCCTTCTTCTCTCTCTCTCTCTCTCTCTCTCTCTCTTGTTCCATAAAACATGTCTAATATCCTTTGGTACTACTTTGGTCCTATTAAGACACCTATGGTTGCATCAATTATGCTAGGCATCACCACCTCATCTAATTATGTGACAACATTTGTACCAGGGGTAGTATTAGAAATCTCTTCTCTTTCCAGTAAAGGTGCAAATTTATGGATTACATCTACCTTAATATCCATGGTACCATCATACATGTGATCCCATTCATAATCATGTGAGTCTGAGGTATTGTCATTAGATCGATTTATAAATTTAGCAATAGTGATATGGTGTACCCTATTGGCCATTGTGAATCAAAGTGTGGTAGATCTAGGACATGTGAAATTGTCACCAGTTGCCCCCACTAAGGATGTATATTTTTTTTTTGTCTTATAGAAGATAACTCTTGAAAAGTGTTTGAGCTACTTTCTTGTTCTTATCTACTTATGTCTTCTTCTTGTTCTTGAGGGGTTTTTTCATGATTTTCCTCTTCTTTCTTCCTCCCAGAGAATATTCTTCTTCTTCCTCTACTTCTTGGACATTGGTTTGTGACAACAAAGGAACATGGTGTTCTAGTTTTTCTCCAAAAGTGATGTGTAGTAATCTTTCATATGTCCAGGGTATGAGTTCAACTTCTTCTTCATCTTCATCACTTCATTTATAAAAAATTGGACCATATCTTGAGGTAGGATGTTTTGATTTGTTATTGAAACCTAATCATGTCTTGTCCTTAGTATCCCTAAATTCCATATGAATTGGTTCAATGAGTCATTTTCCTTAATCTCCTAAAGTTCCTTTCCCTTTGTTATCCCATCTTTTTAATAACATCATAACCTTTTCCATATTTTTTAGGAGATATTTCATCATTTTTTACTTCATTTTCTCCTTTTCCCCCTTTATAGAGTCATGCGAAGACCGTTATCTTCTTTTTCTTCCTCTTGAGAAGTTGAGGCTCTAACCATGCCAGTGGATTCTATTGGTTCTTTTTACACTAAGATTACTGAACATCAACCTGTTCACTTTCTGACATATTTTAAAGAGTAGCCAACTCCCAGTATTCAACCAAGACTAAAAAGGGCCAATTAAGAAGGATTCAAATCCATCCTTCTATGCTTTGGGTTCTACAAAACCAAGGGGGGACACCCTTCAACACCTTAAAATATTCAGTAAGGTATCAATCAGGCATAGATCTCACAAAGGCTCAACACGACCAAGAGATACTAGGTGATCGACTAATCACCCATTGAACATCAACCTTGAAGTAGAGCATGATACTAGTACAAAACTACAAACCACATAAAACATAGAACATTTCAGAGTTTATTTTTAGTTTGTAGAACATAGCCAAGACTAATCTGATATGTATCAACAAGGAATGTACTGATTTCTGATCAGTGCCTTATCCATTGGGCAATACTTCTAGTTTAGGAGCAGATATAGAAACAAACTACTGTCAGAGACTCAAAGACATCACACCAAACACTACTTATTAAATCCTCCTGTAGAAAATTAGGTGAACTTATGTCACATCCAAAACATCAGTTAATTTTATCTTAGATCAGAACTAAAGACTAATGGCATATACATAGATAAACTCTATGCAGTGAATTAGAAAATCCAAACTTCAAAAGACTGACACCAAGGAGAGACTTGAATCTAAGAAAATTGTATTAAGTATGATGAATCTTGCCTCTAAATCAATCTGATCTACAAAATTTACCACTTTAATAATATGCAAATGATCTAAAAACATCTATTCTATTCTCCTTACAATCTGATACAATCTGTCAGCTATATCCTTAATGGAACCAAAACAAAACTGGAAGCGCGTGGAATTAAGCACAACTTGAAACTCACTGTGGAGGCCAAGAAGTTGGAAGCTCTCTAACATGGAAGAGACAACATATAAAGATCAGAAGAAAATTCCTCTTTCTTCTCTCCACAGACACATGTCTTTCCCAAAAATATCTCAAAACTGCCTTTTGCAACTGCCAAAATATGATTTTATTTGCACAAATATCTCCTTTGAAATCAAAAGTATCTCTCCCTTTCACTAATGAGCTGATTTCATTTTCTTTTTTCTAGGAAAACACTTCCCATGAATGAATATTTCCCTTTTGAAATAAAGATTTTCATAATCTTCAATTTCCTCCTTTCCCCTCAAAATTTGATAATGCACTTTGATATTTGCAAAAACATAAGTTCAATCCTTGCACAAACATAAGTTCAATCTTGTGCAGATTTAACCCATTTTACATATATTATGCACATTATATTAGAATTTTAAGTTCTCTAGTATTTCTCATGCCTTTTTAACAATGTTTCCAAATAATATTTTATTCCTTCTACACTTTAATATCCAATCAGTTTAATATCCCCCTTTTATCTCTATTTTTATGCACCAGAATTTTGCATTTTAATTATATTTTGGTAGTACTTTAACTTTTATTTATACGCCTCTCTTTTGTGATTTGTGATTCCCAAGCTTTCCAAAGGAAAGGGTTAGTAGCAATGATTTTACAATGATAAAAATCAAGTACACAAGAACTACCAAAATGAATAACTTTAAATGTAACCAATAAAATGTACAAGCAAAGAAAAGAAAACAAATGAATGCAAATCCAAAAGTGCTTGAAGCTTCTATTGTCTCTCTCTACTCCTTTCGAAATGCTATTTTTGATGCTCAGCATTGGTGTGGGCAGTGTCTATGACTTGAGAAGCATTGAGAATTTGACAATTGAAATGGGTGTGTGATCGCAAGATGGCTTGAATTCTAGAACCAAATTGACATAGTGATGGCACACGAGAGCTTGAAATCCTGGATCCTTCAAATGGTTATGGAGGGTTTATTATATAGGAATTGGGGATGAAATGAATGGTTGAGATCAATCCCAGAGATAGGGAGATGAACGGTTAAGATCAAAGGGAACTAAAGAAGCCATCAGTAAACTCCACCTCTTCAATTGGCAAAGAGGAGATAGAGTTTGGTTGACTGAAGAGCTAATTGTGAGTTTCCTTTTAGAATTGAAGAGGTGGGTGGAGTTACCCATGTGAACTAAAGAGGTGGGTGAAGTTACACATGTGGACTAGAGAGATGGGTGTAGTAACCCATGTGATCTGATTGGAGTTATCTCTTTGAAGATAAATGAATATTTAATTCATTTATTTAATTAAAGTTTTCAACATGTGAGATAATTGAATTTTTTTAATTACAATTGCTTTATTGAATGAAATTAAATTAATTTAATTGGAAGAATTTAATTAGTAATTTTAAATATTTGAATTTAAACTATAATAAATTGAATTTAATTAATTAATTAATGGTAATGAATCAATTAAGGCTAACTAATTAAATAAAATTAATTATTTAATTAATTTTGGGAATTTGATTAGATGATTTGGGGAATGAATTTAGAGGAAAATAGATGATTAATTAATGATTAAAAAACCATTAATTAATAGATGAAAA
>MU225513.1:4177940-4234241 GCA_018584345.1 Thuja plicata | reverse complement strand
GTAATTAATCAATTAAGGTTAATTAATTAAATAAAATTAATTATTTAATTAATTTTGGGAATTTGATTAGATGATTTAGGGAATGAATTTAGAGGAAAATAGATGATTAATTAATGATTAAAAAAACATTAATTAATAGATGAAAATTAGTGTTTTTAACATGTAAAGTTGCAAGCCTGTCCATTTTCAGGTGTCTACATTATTAATTCATCTTTTAACACTTTATTTCAATTCTCCACTACCATGTGTCATCCTTTGATTTGTCTGTAGGTCAACCTGGGCTCCTATGGCACTTGCCCTACCTGGCCCGCCACCTGTCCGGATGCCACTTATTGTGACAACTTAATGACTTATACATTAACCTCCTTGCATCTTTTTCTTTAAGCCTTTAAGTCAGTCGTTGATTTCTTCTTCCTTGGGATCTGTGCTCATTTGACAGACCTCTTTTATGTGCTACCACATCACCTCCACTTGGATGCCCTGTTGTCGGCCTAACTTTTAGCTCTACCACATATCACGATGACTTAATGGCTTAATGCTCAAATCTTGATCTATCCTTTATTAAGCCATTATGTCGACCGTTGATCTTCCTCTTCCACCACATCACCTTGCCACATCATACTCATGGGCCCCATCAAAATTGGTTGTCATCACCAAAGTCACTTTCCTAGCATGCATCCCAAGGCACTCCTACACGCGCCCAGAGCCTTCCGCTCTTTCTCTTCTTATTACCTATTATGCGTTCTTTGTTTTAAAAATGTTGGTCTTTCAATTTCCCATCAATGTGGGATTAAATCCTGTAAGTTTTTAAAGCTTTTACATTCTGTGTGTGCTAAAATATAGTTTTATCCTCCTCCGGTAAAAAACATTCCATTAATTGAGCGCACCTGCCCATGAGCTTCTCCATATCTTTCTTCAAATCATATGCTGACCATTATGGTATATACGCACTTATATCTCCCTTCACACCAATAATGTGGGATTAATCCCTAGCTTGGTTTTAAAGTTTTACTCAATCTACGTGTCAAAACCTTATTTTCTTGACTCAGTCAATAGACTTTCTAACCCAGCACGGGCTGTGCTCCCAAGAGCTCTCTTACCTCCAACTTCACAATATATTACATGTGTTTTAGCATATAAAGCCATTTAATTTAATGCCCATTGTTCATGTGGGATTTAAAATTTAAAAGCCTTCCTTAAAGATTTCATGTGTAGACCTCTGTCTTATACCATGCTCAACATTTTCCATCATTTTTACAATGACTTACATAGAAAATCCTTATCCAACTTTAGCACAACATTCCTTGTCACATTTTTCATTTGCATTACATTTTAAAATCCTTGTTCCTTGTCCAAATTTGTGCCTCCATTGGAAAATAGCGTAGCCTCTCCTCTATTTTCCATTCTCCACTAAACACTCCAGTCCTCCTTGCAACCCCACGCAGATCCCATGTCTCTCTTTCAATGCTCCTACACAATTACATTTTTCTTTGAAAATATTTTGCTAGCCTCCATGCGCGGGCTCTCTCATTTTTATTTTTTGCTCTCCATTTTCTTCATCTTGTGCAGCTCCCTACTTTTATAGCATGGTAAGGAAAAGTATGGAGAGGTTGTGGAATTCATTTTTTATGCCTACTCATTGCATTTACATTAAAGATTTATAAAACCTTCCTTGTCCTCCTACGCAACACTCATTTTATCACACATTGCGTAGGATTTAGTGTCATATGCATGCCTTTGCATTCATGCATTGCGCATACATTTTTATTAAACTTTACACCTGCCAAATGCATTTGCATGAGAATTTTGAAAATCCCTCTCCATACGCTGGCTTCTATCTCCATTTACTTGCCAATTTCACTTTGTTTAAAATGTGTTAAAAAATTATTCAATCCTCTTGCATTTCCTGGAATGCATTCATGCCATTTACATTGGCATTTGATTTCATATTTCTTATTCATGTCAACTATGAAAGCCCATGCCTTTAATCAATCTTTGGAGTTGCTACATTGGATGAGCAAGGATTTTGGAAGTTGGTTTTACATTTGTAAACTTACATTTTTTTTGGAATCTTGTGCAACATTTTAACGGTACCATTTCTATCTCTAATGATTCAATTGATATCCAAACATTGGATCAAAGCTCCCATATGAGACTCAGATTTTCAACTACATTTGTTCAAACGTAGACATTTTCTTCAAAAGTCATCCCTTCAAGCATTTTGTCGAACAATTTAACTAATTTTTCTTTGGTTTCACATATTGCATACACAATGAGTGTTCAAATCAACTATGGTATTCAAGAAAATGCTATGTTTTGAAACCTCCATCTTTCATGTATGTACACCATCGCAGCTCTATATATCACAGTATTTGCCAGTCATAATTTCTTGAAAGTTTGTAAAAAATTATTTGCAAAAATTGATCATTTTAAAATTCTCCTCGTCATCAAAACCAAATTTAATGTCTAAGTGAAAAAACTAACCACCAACTTCCCAATCCTTTGTAACTTTACCAAAATATGGTGAATTTCCTCTAGAGCTTTTCTAAAACAATTGACAAAATGATCACTCAAGGCCAATGGAAAGATGGAGATCTATGGATCTTTGATACTGGAGTATGGTCACCAAATGGAAAAACATGATGAGATAATAGTCACGAGATATTCATACTAAAAGTAACCCAACTTATTCATTCTGAAACACTGCAAATGTCGATGTCCAAACTGCACAAATTGTATTTGGATTTGCTCTTGTAAACATAACAAACTATGCCTTGCAGCCTTATCACTAAACAAGGGGAAACATTTACATATAAGGATTATTTCCACAACTGGAATCTTTAAACAATAGTTTGAAACAAAGCTTCAATCCTCTAAAAATGACTTCTTGGCAACTGAACTCTATCAATCATTTGTAATCTACACAAACTACTTTTGGATTTT
This sequence comes from Thuja plicata, assembly GCA_018584345.1. Classification (NCBI taxonomy): domain Eukaryota; kingdom Viridiplantae; phylum Streptophyta; class Pinopsida; order Cupressales; family Cupressaceae; genus Thuja; species Thuja plicata. The sequence goes on along the minus strand of MU225513.1, from coordinate 4,231,298 downwards.
CCCTTGTAAACATAGAAAACTATATCTTGAGGCTCAATCCTTGATCATAGTAATATATTTGGACATAAAGAGTATAGGGAATCAGCTTACTTTCTATAATGTTCCACGAGCATCAAATTATTAACCCTCAAAGTTGATCCCTCAGAGAGAATCATTGTTGTGCACATTGAAAATTGAATAAATCTCATTTGGATCTGACTTTATAAACTAATAAGATGGATTGGCGCATGTCTAAAATTTTTCATTATAGCGCATTTCCATGACTAAAAAATAAGGGAGCATTCAATTATCCATGACATTCAACTGGGTGCAAGTTGCAATACCTCAAAGTAGGGCATTCAGAATTTTGCACTTTTACATTATGAGAAATTGAATTAATTGCAAACATAAATGCTTTAGAAAACTTACCATATGAACTCATAGGAATCTTAAAATGGACATGGAGACTCTGTCTCATGCCTAAACCATCTTAGAATAATTATTATGTCATGAAACTTTATTATTCTAAAGATGCAAGCATGCAAAGTAGGTCATTTGATATAATCAGGCAATGTGCAAAATGCAGATTTAAGTGAATACCTCCAAATGACCCTCTTCAAAACACATCAAATATGAAATCTGAAAGTTGTAACCCATTTTATTTACTCCATGATAGGTTTTTCACATGTTCCCCAATCAGAATCTCATATAAATCATCAAGTCTCATTGTACTTTCACTCCAATTAGGCCTCTTCGAAGATTTTTTAGGGGTACTCACCTTGCCTTAGAGAAAATTTTAAATTGGCCACTTCAAATTTGTGCCAGGTTTGAGAGTACCAACAGGTTCATGAATAAATTTTCCTATTGAGGTAGAAGGTACAAATGATGGGTATGGTTTCCCATATGATCTTGGAGATACGGGAGTGTTAGCCAATGATGGCGTTGTATCCAGTTTGTATTCCCCAATGATAAATTCTTCAAGTTTTAATGTCTTCCTGAAAATTCTCATCACCATGTCTTTAGATGTCTCATCTATAGACTCCTTTGGAACTTCCTTATTATGAGTAACCATACTATCTTCCTTAATGTTGTTGCAAGTGTATCTTGAATCTGTTGGGATTGTTACTTCTACTCCATTTGATGGGAATTTGATACACTGGTGGTAAGTAGATGGCACGGCTTGAATTTCATGTATACAAGGTCTCCCTTGTAATATCTTATAAGAAAATTGTAGATTAAGAAATTCACAATTCATATTTTGTTCTATTGGCCCTATTTTTTTTGGTAAAACAACTAGCCCTTTGGATGACCTTTCTTCCTCATCATAGGCCTTGATGGTTATCTTACTTCTTGAATCAATTGTGTGTTTTGAAAGACCCAATTCTTTGACCAGATTGAGATTATATATATTCAAACCCATGCCTCCATCTATCAATACACATTTTACATGGTGTTTATGGATCAAAAATTCAATTTGTTGAGGCTGATTATGGGGATGAGTCAAAGATTTATCATCCTTTTCTGAAAAAGAGAGGTAATGTGGAGCTGATATGTGATTGACCATTGCTTGGAATTTGTCTAGATATATGTCCTTTGGAACGTTAGCTAAATGTAGGGCTTGTTCAAGAACCTCCCTACGAATTGCAAAGATCTTTAGCAACTCAAATATAGAAAATTGTGCCAAGCTTTTGTACAATTAGTCTACCAAGTTATAGTTAGAAGATTGTATGGGAACCATTTGTCTTGACTTTACTGGTTTAGGAATTATGACAATAGGTGGTTTGGATGATGTTGCTTTTTTGGATGAGGAATTAACCCCTTTTATCATAATTTTCACTTGACTTCATGTTACTATATTTGAATGTGTCAACTTTTCCTTTGACACCTTTGATAGTGATCACATTGATTGATTCATTCTTTACGTCTAACATATTGATCACATTATCATTATGAAAATATGTGTAATTGACTTCATTTCCTTTTGATTTAGAAGCTTCCCCTTTTTCATAGTTAGGAAATGGTTTATTATAGGCCGTGTGATCTTCATTAGATGTATGTCCTTCCACTTTTATTTTTTTTCTATCTATGAGATCTTGTATAATGTGCTTGAGTTTGACACAATCGTTGGTCTTATGTCCTTTTTTCTTATGGAACTCACAATAGGCATTATCATTCCACAATCTTGGTTTTACTTCTGATTCCCATAGTTTTGATTCCGACAAGGTAATGATTTTGTTGTCCAAGAGAGTTTTCAAAACCATTTCAAGAGGTTCTCCCAATGGGGTAAATGTCCGTTGTGGTCTAGACACCTGCGACTTATTCTTGTTGGTATCATTGTTTGCTTGTGGAATTGTTGTCATTATCTTAGCTTCTTTTCTTGCTTGTAGGCTATTTGTAAGATTAAACACAACCAGTTTAACATTCGTATTTGAATCTTCCACCACTCCATCATTAACAACATTTTTTTATTGTTCCACCATTTATTTTTTTTGTTATAGTTTTTAGTGGATTTATTGTCATTAGAAAGTGCAATTTTGTATTTTGTATCATCACCTCTTCTGAATGAATAATGTTCTTAATCATTCTATCAAAACTAGGAGAATCTTGCATTTGTACAACATAGTTCATTTTAGGTACTTAGTTATTGATGAAGATCTCTATCTTTTCTAATTCATGTATTTGTCTTGAGTACGTTGTAAATATGTTCCTCTGTAGTTGCAAGAAATGTGTGAAGGATTCACTTGTTCATTGTTTGGTATTACAAATATCCATCATGACAACATTGTGATGTATGTTATAGGAGTAGTGTTGGATAAATCTTTGAATATACTCCTAAAATATTTGTATGCTAGATGTGAGTATAAAGAACCATTCCATGGCTTGTCTTCCTAAACTTTCTGGAAATAGTCTCATCAAGTATGTTGGTTTGTGCATACATTCAATGCACAAAATTCTCTCACATGATCATAGGGATCCATTTCTCCCATGTATTTTTCATACTTCAATCTTGCTGTATTTGGTGGAAAAGACACCATTTGTAAGTTCTTACTGAATGGGAATGGACATATGTGTTCCAATGAGTATTTCTTGGTTGGTTTAGTCTTTTCTTTCTTGAGTGTTGTGAGTTCCATTTTTATTTGATACAGCTGTTTAGAAAGTATCAATATAGGTTTTTGTACCTCTTTACCTTTTAATCATTCAACATCATAATATTTAGGAATTTTGACCGCAAGAGAAGCAAGGTGGAGAAAATATCTTTCTTTTTCTTCTTCAACAATTTTGTCCAAGGTATTTTGAAACTTCCTACTTTGTTTGAGTTTATTGTATTATTCTTCCGATATTTATTCATCACTATCTGATTCAAACAAAGGATGGTCATGATTTATTTCTTCTTTAATTTCTCTTTCGTCTTGGTTATCATCTTGGTCATATTAATTAAAGGAAATTCTCCATTATCTATTAGGTACATCCATGTTGAGTGAGTCTTGGTCAAAAAGAGGGTTTGTTTCGGATATCTCTCATTGAAATTTAAGCAGTCTTAAAGGTCTTTCTGAATCGTCAACAAGATATTGTTTGCTTCTTTTGTTAACCATGAAAGCGAGATATCAATCTCATCAAAAGAGTTCCAACAATGCCAAAAGGAATTTTTTAATCATACAAATGTGTTTTTCCAAGTTATGGTGAGTGTGAGTTTGATGTTTGAAAGTGATTGATTCCAGCATCAGAGGGTTAGAATGCCCTAATAGTGAGATGGGAATCAAGAATATTTGTTTAGTGAAGTGACAAAACAATTTAGGAACAATTGGGACAATCCTAAAGATCATGCAAGGTAGACTTCAATTAGACTAAGAAACAACATCAAGTGGAATAGCAAGAACAATAGAGTGTGACTGACAAGAAAAAAAGAGTATATAAAATTATCAAGTTTTTGAGTTTGACATGTGTGAAAGTACCCTCTATCCTATATGCGACTAACCAAATGAGATCCTAGATTTCCTGTATGCGAGCTTGCTCTTCCTAAATGTGATCTTGTTCACCAGATGTGATCTTGTTCACCAGATATGATCCAAGATTGATGAAATACAACTATGTTTATAGGATGTGATCCTGTTCCGACCAAATGTGATCTAGGATCCTAGATGCAACCTTCTAATAGGTTTTTATAAATTTTTCCACTTTTTTTTGAAAGATGTGATTTTTTTTTATTCCAGGGTCTATTTGACAAATTCCAAAGTGTCTACGATAGTACAAAATGTCTGCGACTATCAAAATATTGACTTGTTTGGAGGTTTTATCTTTTTATTTACAAATTTGAAATATCAAGCATGTTTCTTAAGAACCAAAAATGCATTTTCCTACTCAATGGCATAGCATGAAAATATTTTTTCATAGACTCAGGTACACACTCAAATGCTAATCAGAATATGGCCATCACCAAGCATGCAATGGCTCTAGCCATGATGTTGTACTATCTGACTCCAAACACAAATGAGGCCATGAAATAAAAATTATATTGGGGAAATTACTATTTAATTTGCTCAAATATTATCACCTTTCGGGGGTTAATTGGATAGCTTCTATGCCTAGAGTTTCTAGTAAGGGTCTTGGTTCGGTTGTATCCTTTGCATCTATGCAATCATGATTGAGATGTATAGTCCCACAAAGTGTCTTAGCACAAGGAGTCATGTAAACATGATTGAGACCAAAAGGCCCTACTTTTTTGTTAGAGGTGGGCCCATTATAAGCCCAAATGACATCTGGCTCTCAAGGATTTAACCCCAAAGAGTAAATTTGATTAATGTGAGTTGGAGTGGTGTGGCTCACACCTCATTCTCATGTGGGTCATCCTAGGAGATTTTTTCCTCACTGACAGACCCAACTAATGGGTGAAAATAAATAAAGAGGATTGGTAGCATAGGGGTCTAGATTTATAATTCTTCATAGGGAAGAAGAGCATAATCTCCTATTCCATGCAATTTTCTCCTATCAAACACGCAAAAAATGGTTTATTTACCACAAATTTGAACTCAAAACTTAACTTGATTTTTGAGTTTTTGATTTTTCATGAAGGAAAAGAGCATAATCCTCTAGTCAAGTTAAGATTCAACTCCAAATTTGAAATTTAGTTCCTAAAGAAAAGCTTAACCAAGCATAAAGTTTGATCAATTTTTACCAAGGAAACCTACATTTGCACTCATTAGTAGTTTTTCCATGTTTTACTCCACTTCTTTCACCAAGGATTCTTTGGCATGTTTCCTACAAGAACTTGTTAGGCTTATTAATCCATCATATTCATCCAAAAACACACAAGGTTAGCTAATTAGAAACAAAAATAATTAATCATGCAAATAAGCCAACCAAATGCGATCTTGAATTTTACCAAATGCGATCTTATTTACTAAATGTGATCCATGAAAAACCAAATGCGAGTAAGCATCCTAAATGTGAGCCTTTACCCCAAATGTGATCTAGAATTTACCAAATGCAATTCAAGACATCCCGAATGCTATTCAAAATTTACTAGATGCGATCTTCTTTATGAAATGTGATCTTCTTCTCCCAAATGTGAATCTCCACCAAAACATGAGAAAGCCAAAGAAATTGACATATTGCTTCATATCTAGAAAGCGTATAATTTAATCTATAAATTTTTCATTAAATTATTCTTAAAATCAGTGACACATTCAGTCCTAGAATGGAAGATTCAAATGAAGTTCATACAAACTATCATGCAATTCAAGTTAAAATGATTCATTAAGCACAAAATTAAAGGATTATATAATTAGCTATGAATTCATGAATCCAAATGAACATCATAAGTGTGCAATTAAAATTCTAAAGTTATGGACCTATTGAGCTCAAAATTCAATCCTTTTATGGAATAATTTTAGAAATAAAGGGTTGAGATTGATCTGTGAGGAGAGGTGAGGATTGAATCTTTGGTGATCCATGTGAATGAACTCTCATTGGTTCATGGATTCACTTTCCATGTGCAAGTGATGAGTTTTATTTAGAGAGTTTATTGATTCCTTTTAATTAATTACTTTATCCAAGGGTTCAATTGGGTTGATTTGATTTAAATAGAACAAGGTAATTAATGTGAGGTAGTGATGAAATCACTTTGATTTTAAGAGATTATTTTGGTTTTTGATGAATTATGCCAATAATTGAATAGTTGGACTGACATAATTGAGGGTATGATCCTATTTAGGGAAAATTTGGTCTCTATTTAAAGTAGACCAAATTAGAGTGGTTACAATATCGAGAGGATTTAGTGCCCACAAGTGAGCATACATTTTTAGATTCAGGGGACTGATAGGCTGGAAAGGGGAGTTCTTCCACTAGGAATTCATAGAAAAATTAGTGCTCTTCCAATTGTAACATTGAGGCCAATGTAGCCATGACATCAATAAATTTATTTGCTTCCCTTGGTATTTGTTGGAAGGTGATGAATACAAAGTACTTCTTTAGATCGTAAACCATCCTCTTATATGATGTGAGATTCTTGGTTTGATACTGATCATTCACTTGATTGATCACTAATTGAGAACCCTCGTAGATGTGCAATTTTGTGATTTTCCATTCGATAGCCAACTTTAGTCCATTTTTAAAAGCTTCATACTTATCTATGTTGCTTGTGCAGGGAAAGATCATATTATATGCTTTAGTAATTTTTAACCTTGGGGCGTTATAAAGAGAACACCGGATCCAAACCTTTGCCATGTGAATGATCCATCGATGAACATTTTCCAAGGGTGCTCTGTCAGATGTAAAATAGCTTCGTCGAGAAATTTTACGATTAGGGGTTTACTGTCTTTAAGGGGAGCATCTGTTAGATGATCATCAATGACTTGTCCTTTGATGGCCTTTCTATCTATGTATTCAATGTCAAAATCACTGAGTACCATCACCCATTTTTCTAGTCTTCCAGTCAAAGTTTCCTTATTTACCAAATACTTTAAAGGATCAATTTTTTCTATCAATTTGACAGAATGTGCAAGCATATATTGTCAAAGCTTTTGAGAAGAAAATACTACTGTTAAGAAATAATTTTAAATGATGGTGTAATTGTAATTATAAGAAACTATTTTCCTTCTTATATGATAAATTTCTCATTCCTTTCCTGTTTCATCATGTTGTGCTAGAAAAGCTCCAAGTGAAATTTTTGTAGGTGAGATATAGAGCAGAAGATGTTTTCCTAGTATTTGTGCCATTAATATTGGAGGACTTTTTAGGTAGTATTTGATCTATTAAAGTGCTTATTACATCCTTCATCCAACTTGAATATTATGCCCTAGTGTAATGTTTTTGTGAAAGGTTGTGATTTATCCGCTAATTGTGAGATAAACCTCCTAATTGACTGTAGCTTCCCTTACAGTGTTCTGATTTGGCTGATATTTCTTAGTGGTTGTATTTCCATAATTTCTTCTATTTTCTCTAGATTAACTTTATTTCCTTTTGTTGAGATAATATACTCAAGGAACTTGCCTGATGTCACACCAAATAAGCACTTTTTTGGATTTAGCCTTAGATTGAATTGTTCCATTCTTTTAAAAATATTTTCTAAGTCAACCAAGTGTGTAGCTTCCATTTCTGATTTTAACAAAGTATCATCAGCATAGTCCTCCATATTATTATGAATCATGTCATAGAATTTGGTTGTCATATCCCTATGGTATGTTAGTCTTATATTTTTTATACCAAAAGGAATAACATTCTAATAAAATGTTCCCCAAGCACACATGAAAGTTGTCTCCTCCTGGTCTTTGGGTGCTATATTTATCTGATTGTATCTCAAAACACCATCCATGAGGGAATACATTTTGTATTCTGCTGTGAGATCCAAAATTATGTCAATGTTGGAAAGTGGAAAATCATCTTATGGATAAGATTTATTAAAATCCTTAAAATATATACAAACATGGATTGATTTGTTAGTCTTGGAAATAGGTACAATGTTAGAGATATAATCATTGTATGCTATGTCTCGGATGAACTCTGGTTTCAATAAATTCTCTAGCTCAACTTTGACCAATAGTGCTACATGAGGGTGCATCTTCCTCAACTTTTTTTTGACTAGATTGACACCGGGAGCAATTGAAAAATGGTGCATAATCAATTATGTATCAAGTCCTGGCATGTCTAGGTAAGACAAAGTGAAATTGATCTTCTTTTTCATGAAAAATTGGGTAAACTATTGTTTCTCCTCTTCAGACAAGGATTGTGCCAGATATATCAATTAGGGTACCTTTATTGATCCTAGGTTGACTGATTGTGTAGGCTCTATAAGCACTTAAGACCACTCCTCAAAGTTACCAGGAAAGATACCAAGTTTCCCATCCTTTGACGCCTCTGAGAGGATTTCACCATTGAATACATTATTTTTTTTTACTATTTTTGGTTCTGACGCTACTACAAAGTGGTTGTCATTGCCATACCTCTTTTTCTTTTTATTTCTCTTTTTAAGACTAAGAAACTTGATATCTCCCTCTGCCATATTTATGGTCATTGCACTGGTGGAAGAAGTGAGGGGTTCAATATAATTTAGGTAATAGGCCAAAGTGTAGTCATTTGGAGAAGATATTAGGTTCAAAGGCTCACTCAAGTTCCACTCAATAAGTTTAGTATGGATTAGGGATAATGATCCATTAGGTTCTAAGGATAGTACCACATTATTATGATCAAGAATCTCAACCGGTAAGATAATATCTATCACGTTACTCTTCGAAGAACTCCCTAGAGCGCAAAGTGTCCTAACTTCACTATTAGAGTCATTGTTAGTATTTTGCAAATTTAACTTGTTTGATCTAACACTAGTGTTTTGATTCTCCTGTCACCTAGCCATTTATTCAAGGAATGTTCTTAGAGGGATCATCTCAATTCTTGACATGGGTCTAGTGCTCATATTGGGGTTTTTGAAATTATTCCCAAAGTTCTAATTGATGTTTTGAGGAAGGATAGTTGTCTGGGTAGTATTTGAACTATCTCCTTGTTCAAATTGAGGTGTGTACTTATGGATAAAATACACTTTAATATATAGTATAGTATCTAAGAGAGAATCCCATTCATATTCATTGGAACTTTTTTCCATGGAATGAGGTATGTATAAGACATGAGTAGGAGAAACTAGTTGCTCCCAATTTAGATTCCTTCCTTCTAGATCATTCTTTGTACCTTGACCAAACACGTATTTATAAGAATTAGTCTGACTATCATCAGACCTCCCTAGGTATTGCACTATGGTAATGAAGACTCCTTCATCTCAAGTAGAAAAATTTTCTTCTTCTAGGTCATCTTCATCTTCTTTCACTATGACTTATTCTTGACCTTCCTATAAAGGCGTGATGTGAGATGGAGATACCTCAATGAAATGTACCCTTGGTGTAGGAGCACCCTTAAGGTCTACTAGAAGATATGAAATATTTTTTTCTTATAGGTTGGTTTGTCCAACCATCCATAAATAAGGACCAATTATAAATTCCCTAGTGTGTGTTTGAGGTATGGTTTAGGTTTGGAAATATTAGGGTTGTGTTGTTTGAGTATAGTTGATTCTAGGAGTTTAAGGCCTAGAAGTCAACTCAAAAGTAAAAGAGTTGACCAAAATCCCAAATTGGGAATATTTTTAATGTTTTTTTGTTTTCTAACCATTTGAGGTCAATTGGTAAAGTTTAGAACCAATTAGGACACTCAAAGTTGTGAAAATGGCAATTTTGACAAAACTTGTCAAAGTTGTCATGACAACATTTCCTAGATTTTAGGAATCAGCCATTAAGGTGCCCAAATCCCAACCAAGTGGTCTAGATAGATGGGATAGGAGTATATAAGGTGAATCCAACCCTAATTTTTCAGTTATTTCTCATATTGTATGGACTGATTGCAAGGAAGAACCAATTTATAGTGTAATTTTATGACAAAACCATCATCCATCACTTTATTGGATTGAATGGACTGAATGAATGATTGGATAGTATTTTCAATTGAGTTTACAAGATTTGTGTCATGGTAGTTTGTTAGTTTGTACATTCTGGTTAAGCTTTGTCAAATTATTTGTGTTTTGCAAGTTTACTAGCCAGTTTTGGTCCAGTTATGTAAATAATGGGTTTCTTTGGAGTTCTCGTGTCTCAAACTCCATGAGAACTTGGAATCCACTAGGACCTTGTATATAATGTGTAGATATGGAGTTTGGAGTGTGTGAGTGCAGGGAAGGCTCAAGAACATTCAGGCCCTAGGTGAGTGGTGAGCATTCTAGCTAGGGTAACTGAAAAGACAGTGGCAATGAAGATTGCAGATTGATTGGTAAGAGCCAATAAAGGGTAGAGAAGTGAGGAGGAATGTGGTGAAGACCTTCTAGTGGAGGGAGAAGTCCAGAGGAGTCCAACTGATCAAAGAAAGAAGATCAAGTTACCAAACTAGTCTACATGTCTCCAAAACCCTTATTTTAGGTGTTTGGTAGAAAATTACTGTACGGACACCATTAGGAATTGAGACCTAGTAAATCTTCAGGGGGAGGAAAAACCCACAAAGTATATCCAAATTTTTTTGGGGGTTGTTAAGGGTTTGTGGAAGCAAGAACACAATTTCAGTGTTTTGGAGGGATAATAGGCCTAAAAAGGCTACAAGGCCAAGGATTTGGAGTTTTGGGTCTCGATTGGAAAATGGTTGAAGGGTCTAAAAAATTGGATCCATAGGAGTTTAATTTGAACTAAGGGGAGTAGGAAAGCCCAACCTTAGGAAGTTGAAACCATTGGGGTGAAAGGAGGCTTGTGAAGCCATGCTTGCAAGAAAGCTAAGAGGAGAGTAAGGAGTTGAGTTTGAAGTTGATGGGAAGTTCCTAGTGAGCTAGTGGATTAGGAAAGAATCCTCTAAGTTAGGGTAGAGAGAGTGATACCCTAAGAAAGATCCAGTGAAGGTCTCAGAGAGAGCTAGAGGCTCTAGGAGAGGGAACTCCTCATCAAATTTGTATCAGAGCCATTGAAAGGCTTGGGTGATTGAATTGGTGTATGTTAGATTGGAGTGAGTCCATAGGTGAGTCTAGGATGGTGACCAATGCAAAGTTGGCCAAAGATTTGTCAGAGAAACAAATAAAGAATAGGCTTCTTGAAGAGGAAATGGAGGTCAAAATGGCAGAGGTTGCAGAGACAACCAGTAAACTGAGAGAAGAAATGAATGGAGGGTTAGATAAAGGTAAATGTCCATTAGAAGAGGAAGTAGCCAGAGCCTGATCCTCTTCTACCTAAGGAACCATTCCTCAAAGCACTCAAAGCACTAAGTGGGAAGGCTCTAGAAGGAATACCAATGTTCAATTGTAAGATGCATACAGGGTTTGTTATGGAATGGCTTGAAGGGATGGAGAATCACTTCAAGTGTGATGGAATTACAGAAGCCCAAAAGGTGAAGATAGCCAAGTCAAGGCTAAGAGGGCAAGCACTTACATGGTGGAAGTTCTTGTAGGAAGAAAGGGAGAAAGAGGGAAAGAAGCCTATAAAAAATTGGAAGACAATGATGGAAAAATTGAAGGAGTATTATCTTCCAGAGGATTATGAAATCCATCTACATAAGAAGAGGCAAAATCTTAGGAAAAAAGACCTAGATGTGGCAGCCTATACCGAAGAATTTCAAAAATTTTGTCTTAGATCAAGAATCCAAGAGAAAGAGAGAATTAAAGTGGCAAGATACCTTAATTGATTAAGGTGGTACATCCAAGAAGAGCTTAGTCTCTTCACCCTGAATTCCATTCATAGTTTTTTTCAAATGGCTTTGAAGGTGGAAGAAAAACTAAAGAAAAGACAAGATTATAGCTCCAAAAGTAGAGGAAGGGGTAGAGATAACATAGGTGGCCATAGAGGAGGCTCAAGTGGCAGAGGAAATGATAGTAGGGGTCAAGGTGACTCTATAATACCTACCCCTTTTTTTTGTCTTCCTGTGTCAGTTTTTGACCTCTTTTAGACCCTAGTATGTATGTGTTAGCTCTTTCAGGTGATTTTAAGGATATTCATGTGTTGCTTGTCAGTATGTTATTGATCCATTGTTAGTATGTTATATCATTGGTTTATATGTGATTTATGGTTATTTTATGATGCTTATGTATATGTTAGGATTTCATTTCGGTTATGGTTTCTGACAATACTGACCTTAGATTTATATGCACATGGATCATTGGATGTTTTCATTACTGTTTGATGTGCTTGGTATGGCATGGGACATAGTCATAGTTACTTGCTTCGGTGAGATCCACATGATAACCTAGTCCCAACCATTGTTTGCCATATGATATATATGTATGTATGTTCATTTTAGTGATGATAGGTTTATAGGTACCAGGCTACGTCTTCCCTGAATTAGCAGGAGTGAGCGTGCCCTATCACATTAATCTCAATGGTAAGAGAGGGGAGATAGTTTTCAGGTCCAAATCCTATCCTAAACCAAACTGTCCTAGTTAGTCGACAAGTATTTGTTTTGACTACCCTGACCGAATTCGTATAGTTTATAGGAATTTGTGTATCCCTTTCCTTGATCATGTTTGATTTTGCATGTTTTCGGTTTCAGGTGCTTGATGTGATTATTTGAGTGTTATATCATGCTATTTATTTAATTGAATATTGTTGCAATTAATTATTAAATATAGGGTATTTAATTAATTGAAAATTAAATTAAATAGCTATGTTTAATTAAAGTGCATTATTGAATATTAGTATTTAATTAAATATTTAATTGAAATTAGAGTAAATAAGCTTTTATGCTTAGTTAAATAATTAAATATTTAGTTGCATGGATTATTGTGATGTAAATATTTAAGTTATTTAAATTAATACTTTATTAATTACATGTGCAAGATTTGGTTAAAAAAATATTTTCAAACTCAAAGCTCTCAATTTGAATTTAGGAGTCAAAGTTGAGTTGTGCAAGTAATTAGATATTTTAATTATTAATTGTTATTTTCTTTCAATTTTGGAGAGGAGTCCTTTTAGGAGTTAATTGAATGTGTTGTCATTAGGGTTTGCTTGATTAGGGGAAATGGATCCTCATTAGGGGGATCCTTCTCTCATTTGATCATAATAGGTTTTTGAGAGTATTTTTGGAAGCTTTGGTATGTGCTTGGTTTTGGAGCATAATTTGGGAATTCTCCTTGCTTAGATTTTTCATTGTGTGTTCTTCCACAGTTTTGAGGTAGGGTCTTGTTCATGTCAATTTTGGTTTTTTGGATCCCTGTCTTCTATGCATCCGGAGAACTAAAAATCCTTTGTTTGGTCATTTCTTACTTGATTATTCTATGTGTTTGAAGTTTTCAATTGGAAAGTAATGTTTTAGATCAATTTTGTGTTTATTCTAGTTTGCATGTTAGATATGTGTTTGTGGGCACAAAGGGTTTCATTTTATAGCATTAAAGGTAAAAGGGCATTAGGGTTTCTAGTTTGAAATTGGTGTTGAAATATGTACTTATAGAAACCTAGATCCCTAATTTCCAAAGGAAAACATATATATTAACCTGGTACGGAAGTGCTGTCAAAATTTCATTGGATAAATCCCTATAGATCTCCTAGAAAATGAAAAATTAAATTACCCTATAGTTGGAACTATAGAGGAAGGAAAAATAATTACTTTAGGAGAAATTAATCTATAGAAAAAAAAAACAATTTCCTATGAAAAAAATCAATATAAGGAAAAAAAAAAGGGTCTCTGGAAAATATACAGAGAAAAAAATATAATAAAGTTCACCAATGAATAAGACAAAAAAAAAATATATGTGATATTTGAATTTCCATTTTCAGAAATGGTTTTTATAGAAGAAATTATAAAAAAAAGAATGAATTTCTTTATCGGTTTTAAAAAAAAATATATATAAAAAAAATTATAAAATTTCATTGGGCAGGTGGGGGCCACCACCTCCCCCCACCCCCCAAAGTGCGCAGGGCCTGCCGTGTGCGCGGCAGCCAAGGTGCTGGCATGGCAGCCGGAGCTGCTGGTGTGACAGCCAGGCCAGGCCACCCGCGGCCCTTCCTTAAAGGAAGGAGCTTGCGGGCCTTCAAACAACAGTGTGGGGTCCACGGGACCCCCTCAAATTATATGTTTTATTTTTAATTTAATTTAAATTTAATTAGTTTGTTGTTTTTTATTAAATGGAATGTTAATAGATAATTAATATTATCTATTAATTAATATATATAGTATTAATTTTAATTTATAATTAATATTATTTATTAATTAATATATATAGTATTAATTTTACTTTATATTTATATGCATAAATGTATTGTTAATAATAAATGGATTTATTAGAATTGAAGTTATTAATAACGGGTCATTTTGACGAAGTTGATGCTAAAATTTATGGATATTCGTTTTAGTAAGAATACATCATATGCAAGTTGTTTAATTAAGGAAAATGAGGGAATTGATGTTAGATTAGCCTTGAAGGTTTTTAAATTGTATCCTATAATTTTTGTAATTATAATCAGAAATTGGTAATTATTCTTAGATGTATTTATAAATTGTTGTTATAAATAGATCTATAGGAGATGTTAGTGTTTTATCAATATGGAATATTTAATTATTTCTAGATAGTAATTTTATTGAGTAAGTGAATTTCCATGATTAGGAATCATAAATTTGCTTATTCCTACGTTGACTTTATATTTTATTTTATGCATTCTGAATATGAGATTTATTATGCCTTGAGGTGAATTGAGCATGTGATCAAATAAATGGTATATTGTGTGTGTTATTCTATGTTATCATGCTTTCGGGTGTCTGTTGGGTTAGATGACCCTAGGATTTAATCTAGAGGTTTTTGGGATTATACTTTCTGCATGGTATTTTATGCAATGTCGTTTGTGTTTATATGATGATGTCATAGTCCTGATTTCCTATACCCAACCTAATTTTGTTATGATGTGCTTTATGCTCTTATGAGTATACTATGGATGTGTTTGTGTAGTTATCGAGAACCTATGAGCTCCTGAATCAGCAGGATGCAATTTGTGAGTATGTATACCTTCATGTGTTGATCTTGAGCCTAGGTAGGTTAAATAAGTGTATAGTGGGGGAGTGGCTTGCAATGGGGGTTCAGGACCCTAAGTGGTTACTAGGTAAACCCATTGGCAAGTTACTTAATAAGTGAAAATATGATACATTAAAGGGGTTTAAAATGAACTAATAAGATGTCTGAGTCTCTACCCATGCCTTGAGTGTTGTCTCACTATAGGATGGGAGTTGGGATCCTTGTCTTCGCGAAAGGATCACTGAGCCACATAGTGTCACCTGAAGGCTAGGGTCAAGAGGTACTACTAGGGTTACCTTCAAGGTTGGACTTATGTGATGACACTTCCCTATATATAGCTTAGGTTATCCTACATGTGTCAGTTGCATTTGGTGTTGTTTAGTATTTCTTGTTATGGTTTAGATTGCTTCTAGGATCTCCCTTTGCATTGGAGTATGAGGTCATGTATACCTTGTTTTGTATTCTTGTTGTATACCCTATGTGATGGGCCTATTACTATCTCCTCAACACGGTGGGAGTGAACCTTTGGTTCCACGTGGTCGGGTGGTAGTGATTCTTATTACCATTGAGATTCTGACGGATTCTTCTTCATGCTTGGATGTTCTTTGATGCAGTTCTCTTTTCTAATTCCTTTGGAGACTGGTTCAATTTCATGAGTTGTGTATTATACCATATGTATTTAATGGTTATCATCCTTTGGAGGATGCATTGTATTGTTTATTATGTATTATTACATACCCTGTGACTTGTGTAGTGGATGTTGATTAGGTAGTATACCTTATGGTATCAGTGGTATATGTAATCATTTATTATGAGATGTATGTAAGTGGTTTTAGATTATGTAACCTTTATGTCAGTTCTTTATTATTGTTATCGTAGATTAGTTTTTTTAAGTAATTCTACGTCAAGGAGCCCTCGAGGAATGTTAATCATGTATGAGTTGTATTTCATGTACGTCATGTACTTTATTGTGTTGCTTCCATATTGTTATTAATATTGTTGTAAGCATTTAAAAAAAAAAATCTGTGAACTTAGTGTCATGTTTTAGGTTAAGTTCTCCTGGGTTCCCTGGTCGGGAATTACACTTGGTATCAGAGCCCATGTTTCTACACTGGGAACTCTAGGAAAATTGTGTGCCCATTAGAATGGTTAGTTGTGCATGTTAGCACTTGTCTCCTCATGTCTTGAGAGTCATTGTTTATGATCTCTTATTTTGTGTGTGGTTCTTCCCACTTGTTTTGGGAAGTGGTGTTTAGTCTTGGTTGCTATAGATGGATACCTACTGAGGCTTGACTTGTGTTAGGATCCATGATTGAAAACTCTAGGGTCTCTAGTCTTATCAATGCTCATGAAGTTCGTAATCATCTATAGGAGCATTTTGATTGTGTATGTTGTATGTGATATATGGTGGTGATGGAGTCCTAGATGAAGAACTCCATGTTGCGTGATATCCTTCCCTTGATTGATGTATGGTTCTTGAGTGACCTATTTCTTTGTCTCTTGAGTGTGATTTTATTGATCATGTATGATTAGAGTTGCATGTTGTATTGAATAGACTTTGTTTGAATTATATGAAGTGTATGGTGTGAGTGTTGTAATCACCTCTGATGTCATGTGATTGATTATGAAAATTATAAAGTAAATTCTTGTTTTCTCATTACGTTGTGCATTGTTTAGAATTATATATGTATCATTCATTAGGAGTGAATTAATGGATTTAGAATTGTAGTCATTATTATAGATCAAATTGGGTAAAGGACCTAAGCCCCCAAGTAAATGTGCATTGCATCCTTAGTAGAATTCATAATTGCATGAAGTTACATAAAAGAAGATGTTAGAATTTATCATATTGTCAATCTTGAGTGATTGTGTGCATACTCTAACGCATCTAACATAAAAGATCTTGGATGTTGTGAAGTGATTACTCCCTTGAGTGTGGCTAACCCTAATCACCTTGTTATGTGAGATGTTTTTATATTGGTTGTTCCTTTTGGTTGATTGATATCTGGTTGTGTTGTATGTGGTCAACATTAGTTTCTTTTGAATTTTCTTATAACTGGATTAGTCACCCAAATCTCTTTCATTGTTTAGATTGTGGCATTGGTCACATTTGATTTATCATTGGAATTGTATACATTTTGATTTAATGTTGAACTTTGGAAGTTCTCCCATTTGGGCTTTTCCTTAGTCTTGTATGGTGGTTGTTTTGAATGGTTGTGGTTGTTGACCATGTGTTGTGATAAGTATTGTTTCTATCATGTTCTTTATGGACCCCTGATAGTATGTGTAAGGGAGGATATCACAGAGATGGCACCATATTTGTATGTGAAACAAAATGCATTATGTAATTTATATGGTGCGTGAGTGTTGCATTAAGTAAGGTTGCATGAAATATTCAAATTTCTATTCGATATAAAATTGATGTCTTTCATGTTAAGTTTTCGTATGTATGTATTTGATGACTTTGAAAGCATTAAAGATATAAATTTATTTAAGAAATATTAGGTGATGAGTAAATGTTTAAGGTGATTTTTGGTTTATGCTTAAATTTGAGTTATATTACTCTTTGTGATTCGTTATGCATATCTTAAAATAAGATAGTTAAGCTAATTTGCATTAGTTCTACTTGAATGTAAATGAGTGATGGTTGTGATGGTTTATTCTTTTTGTGTTTATGAAGTGGGTGAATCTTCTTGTTTGATCCTTATTAATAGGGGGTGTAGCACTACGGTGTGAATCCTTCTCATTCTTTACTAAATTATTTATCGGCTTCTAGGAGTAAGCCTAGTTTTAGGGGAGGAGTATGTAATACCTACCCCTTTTGTCTATCTACCTATGTCAGTTTCTGATCTCTTTTAAACCCTAGTATGTATGTGTTAGCTCTTTCAGGTGATTTTAAGGATATTCATGTGTTTCTTGTCAGTATGTTATTGATCCATTGTTAGTATGATATATCATTGGTGTATATGTGATTTATGGTTATTTTATGATGCTTATGTATATGTTAGGATTTCATTTCGGTTATGGTTTTTGACAATACTGACCTTAGATTTATATGCACATGGATCATTGGATATTTTCATTACTATTTGATGTGCTTGGTATGGTATGGGACAGAGTCGTAGTTACTTGCTTCGGCGAGATCCACATGATAACCTAGTCTCAACCATTGTTTGCCATATGATATATATGTATGTATGTTCATCTTGGTGATGACAGGTTTGCAGGTACCGGGCTACGTTTTCCCTGAATTAGCAGGAGTGAGCGTGCCCTATCACATTAATCTCAATGGTAAGAGAGGGAAGATAGTTTTCAGGTCCAAATCCTATCCTAAACCAAATTGTCCTAGTTAGTGGACAACTATCTATTTTGACTACCCTAACCGAATTTGTATAGTTGATAGGAATTCGTGTATCCCTTTCCTTGATCATGTTTGATTTTGCATGTTTTTGGTTTCAGGTGCTTGATGTGATTATTTGCGTGTTATATCATGCTATTTATTTAATTGAATATTATTACAATTAATTATTAAATATAGGGTATTTAATTAATTGAAAATTAAATTAAATACCTATGTTTAATTAAAGTGCATTATTGAATATTAGTATTTAATTGAAATTAGATTAAATAAGATTTTATGCTTAATTAAATAATTAAATATTTAGTTGCATGGATTATTGTGATGTAAATATTTAAGTTATTTACATTAATACTTTATTAATTATATGTGCAAGATTTGGTTGAAAAATTATTTTCAAATTCAAAGCTCTCAACTTGAATTTAGGAGTCAAAGTTGAGTTGTGCAAGTAATTAGATATTTTAATTATTAATTGTTATTTTCTTTCAATTTTGGAGAGGAGTCCTTTTAGGAGTTAACTAATGTGTTGTCATTAGGGTTTGCTTGATTAGGGGAAATGGATCCTCATTAGGGGGATCCTTCTCTCATTTGATCATAACGGGTTTTTGGGAACATTTTTGGAAGCTTTGGTGTGTGCTTGGTTTTGGAGCATAATTTGAGAATTCTCTTTGCTTGGATTTTGCATTGTGTGTTCTTCCACAGTTTTGAGGTAGGGTCTTGTTCATGTCAATTTTGGTTTTTTGGATCCCTGTCTTCTATGCATCTAGAGAACTAAAAATCCTTTGTTTGGTCATTTCTTGCTTGATTATTCTGTGTGTTTGAAGTTTTCAATTGGAAAGTAATGTTTTAGATCAATTTTGTGTTTATTCTAGTTTGCATGTTAGATATGTGTTTGTGGGCACAAAGGGTTTCATTTTATAGAATTAAAGGTAAAAGGGCATTAGGATTTCTAGTTTGAAATTGGTGTTGAAATATGTACTTATGGAAACGTAGATCCCTAATTTCCAAAGGAAAATATATATATTAACCTGGTATGGAAGTGCTGTCAAAATTTCATTGGATAAATCCCTATAGATCTCCTAAAAAATGAAAAATTAAATTACCGTAGTTGGAACTATAGAGGAAGGAAAAATAATTACTTAAGGAGAAATTAATCTATAGAAAAAAAAAACAATTTCCTATGAAAAAATCAATATAAGAAAAAAAAAAAAGGTCTCTGGAAAATATACAGAGACTAGTGAATAAGACAAAAAAATATATATATGTGATATTTGAATTTCCATTTTCGGAAATGGTTTTTATAAAAGAAATTATAAAAAAAAGAATGAATTGCTTTTTCGGTTTCAAAAAAAAATAAATATAAAAAAATAATAAAATTTCATTGGGCAGGTGGGGGCCACCACCTCCCCCAACCCCCCAAAGTGTGCGGGGCCTGCCGGGGGCGCGGTAGCCAAGGTGCCACCACGACAGCCAGAGCTGCCAGCGCGGCGGCCTAGGCACCGGCCAGGCCAGGTCACCCGCGCCCCTTCCTTAAAGGAAGGAGCCCGCGGGCCTTTAAACAACAGGGTGGGGTCCACGGGACCCCCCCAAATTATATTTTTTATTTTTAATTTAATTTAAATTTAATTAGTTTATTGTTTTTTTTAAATGGAATTTTAATTGATAATTAATATTATCTATTAATTAATATATATAGTATTAATTTTAATTTATAATTAATATTATTTATTAATTAATATATATAGTATTAATTTTAATTTATATTTATATGCATAAATGTATTGTTAATAATAAATGGATTTATTAGAATTGAAGTTATTAATAAAGGGTCATTTTGACGAAGTTGATGCTAAAATTTATGGATATTCATTTTAGTAAGAATACCTCATATGCAAGTTGTTTAATTAAGGAAAATGAAGGAATTGATGTTAGATTAGCATTGAAGGTTTTTAAATCGTATCCTATAATTTTTGTAATTATAATCAGAAATTCATAATTATTCTTAGATGTATTTATAAATTGTTGTTATAAATAGATCTATAGGAGATGTTAGTGTTTTATCAATATGGAATATTTAATTATTTCTAGATAGTAATTTTATTGAGTAAGTGAATTTCCATGATTAGGAATCATAAATTTGCTTATTCCTACGTTGACTTTATATTTTATTTTATGCATTCTAAATATGAGATTTATTATGCCTTGAGGTGAATTGAGTGCGTGATCAAATAAATGGTATATTGTGTGTGTTCTTCTATGTTATCATGCTTTCGGGTATCTATTGGGCTAGATGACCCTAGGATTTAATCTAGATGTTTTCGGGATTATACTTTTTGCATGGTGTTTTATGCAATGTCGTTTGTGTTTATATGATGATGTCATAGTCCTGATTTCCTATACCCAACCTAATTCTATTATGATGTGCTTTATGGTCTTATGAGTATACTGTGGATGTGTTTGTGTGTTTATCGAGAACCTATGAGCTCCTGAATGAGCAGGATGCGATTTGTGAGTATGTATAGCTTCATGTGTTGATCTTGAGCCTAGGTAGGTTAACTAAGTGTATAGTGGGGGAGTGGCTTGCAATGGGGGTTCAAGACCCTAAGCGGTTACTACGTAAACCCATTGGCAACTTACTTAATAAGTGAAAATATGATACATTAAAGGGGTTTAAAATGAACTAATAAGATGTCTGAGTCTCTACCCATGCCTTGAGTGCTGTCGCATATAGGATGGGAGTTGAGATCCTTGTCTTCTTGAAAGGATCAGTGAGCCACATAGTGTCACCTGGAGGCTAGGGTCAAGAGGTACTACTAGGGTTACCTTGAAGGTTGGACTTATGTGATGACACTTCCCTATATACAGCTTAGGTTATCCTACGTGTGTCGGTTGCATTTGGTGTTGTTTATTATTTCCTATTATAGTTTAGATTGCTTCTAGGATCTTTCTTTGCATTGGAGTATGAGGTCATGTGTACCTTGTTTTGTATTCTTGTTGTATACCCTATGTGATGGGCCTCTTACTATCTCCTTAGCACGGTGGGAGTGGACCTTTGGTTCCACGTGGTCAGGTGGTAGTGATTCTTATTACCATTGAGATTTTGATGGATTCTTCTTCATGCTTGGATGTTCTTTGATGCAGTTCTATCTTATGATTCCTTTGGAGACTGGTTCAGTTTCATGAGTTGTGTATTGTAGAATATTTATTTAATGGTTATCATCTGTTGGAGGATGTGTTTTATTGTTTATTATGTATTTTTACATACCCTGCGACCTTTGCAGTGGATGTTGATTAGGTAGTATACCTTATGGTATCAGTGGTATATGTAATCATTTATTATGAGATGTATGTAAGTGGTTTTAGATTATGTAACCTTTATGTCAGTTCTTTATTATTGTTATCGTAGATTAGATTGTTTAAGTAATTCTACATCAAGGAACCCTCGAGGAATGTTAATCATGTATGAGTTGTATTTCATGTACGTCATGTACTTCATTGTGTTGCTTCCACATTGTTATTAATATTGTTGTAAGCATTTAAAAAAAAAAAAAAATTCGTGAACTTAGTGTCATGTTTTAGGTTAAGGTCTCCTGGGTTCCCTGGCGGGGCATTACAGACTCTAGATATGTAGATCAAGGATAGGAGTGCAACAATAGAGGTGGATTCAGCAGTAGAGGAAAGGGTTCTTATAATAGTGGTAGAGGAAGGACAAGAGGTTTTGGAAGGGAATCTCATTTCTCTTCCATGAAATGTTACAACTGTGGACAGTTGGGGCACCCTACATACAGATGTCCAAATAAGCCAATACCCTCACATGGAGAAAAGAGGATCAACTATGTCCAAGAAGAGGACAACACCAAGCATTCAGAGGTCAGTCTTGATTCAGTGAAAGGTGAAAGTTTGATGCTTAGGAGAATAATAATTAAAGAACCTACTAAGGATGGACACAAGAAAAGAAGGGCTCTTTTCAAGGTCAAGTGCAAGATAATGGGAAAATTATGTAAGGTGATCATAGATTCAGGATCTACAAACAATGTAATATTAGAAGAGGTAGTGAGAAACTAAAGCTCACTAAAATTCCACATGAATGCCCTTACAAAGTCGCATGGTTGAATAAGCTCTAGAACATCTTAGTCAATGAACAAGTGTGGGTGGAATTTTATATTGGTAAGTATCATGATAAGATACTATGTGATGTTTTTCCAATGGATGCTTGCCAATTTTTGCTTGGCAAACCATGGCAATATGACAGAGATGCAGTCCATAATGGGAAGGATAACAAGTATACTTTCAAGAAAGATGTGGTCACCTAAAAGATACAATCCATCTTAGAGGAGGAGACAATGGAGAAGGTAGAATACAGTGCCATTTTATTGAGTGGGAAAGAATTTCTAAAGGATCTGAAGGAAGAAGAAGTTGGCTATGCAATCTTACAAAAGCCAAAGGACGAGGAGTCTCATGAGAAGGCACCTATACCATAGAAGGTAAGAGAACTGCTAGACCAGTTCAAGGATATAATTTGTGAAGGTACACCAGACACACTTTCACCCAAGAGGGAGATAAGTCATCAAATTGACTTCATACCAGGAGCATCTTTGCCAAACAAGGCTGCATACAAGATGACACTAGAGAAAAACAAGGAGATAGCTACACAAGTCCAAGAGCTTTTGGACCAAGGGTTGATAAGGAAGAGCATTAGCCCATGTTCTATCCTAGTGGTGTTGTCTCCTAAGAAAGGAGGTAAGTGGAGTATGTGTACTGATTCTAGGGCAATAAATAGGATAACTATCAGGTATAGATTTATAATTCCTAGAATAGAATAATTGATGGATTGTTTGGGGGGTGCTAAGTACTTCTCTAAAATTGATTTGAAGAGTGGGTACTATCAAATTAGGATGAAAGAGGGTGATGAGTGGAAGTCTGCATTTAAGGCTATAGAAGGATTGTATGAATGGTTAGTGATTCCCTTTGGGCTTACCAATGCACCAAGCACCTTTATGAGGGTGATGAATGAAGTCTTGAAGGACTATATAGGAGTATTTGTAGTTGTCTATTTAGATGACATCCTCATATTCAGTAAAACAAAGGAGGACCATATGAGGCACTTGGATTTAGTTTTGAAGAAGTTGTAGGAAGAGAAACTCACCATAAACCTTGAGAAGAGTGAGTTCATGAAGGAAGAGCTAGTCTACCTTGGCTTTGTGGTTTCCAAGGGTGAATTAAAGATGGACAAGGAGAAATTAGAGGCCATATTGAATTGGCCTACTCCTAAGATAGGGATAGAAGTTAGAAGCTTCTATGGGTTAGCCCAATTCTAGAGGAAGTTCATTAGGAGATTCAGTGAGATTTGTTCTCCACTCCTAGAAACTATAAAAGGAGGGTTGAAAATAAAATTTGTGTGGACAACGGAAGATAATGATGGATTTGAGAGATTAAAGAAAGAAGTGGCTACTCAGCCTATATTTCTATTTCCAAGCTTTGAAAAAACATTCATTGTGGAGTGTGATGCAAGTAGCATTGTAGTGGGAGCTATCTTAAGTCAGGAAGACAGGCCCGTGGCCTTTTTCAGTGAAAGACTCAATGATGCTAAGTCTAGGTATTCTTCCTATGACTTGGAGATATATTCTCTTGTAAAAGCCTTAAAGAAATGGAGGCATTATCTTTTTCCCAAAGAATTCATTATCTTCACAGAAAACCAAGTAGTGAGTTACATAAACACTCAAGACAAGCTTAGATTGAGACACATCAAGTGGATGGAATTCCTACAGTCTTGCACCTTTACTATCAAACATAAGAAGGGAGTGAAAAAAAAAGTTGCAGATGCCCTTAGTAGAAGACTACTTACCATCCAAGAGATTCAATTGCAAAGTAGAGGGGTTGAAGGTTTTAAGGACCTATATGAGGGAGATTCAGATTTCTCAGAGATATATAAGGTGTGTCAAAATCTTGAGAATCACTTTCATAGTGAGTTTGCAAAGTATACATTGCAGAATGGGTTTCTATTCAAAGGTAAGAAACTATATGTTCCAAGAGGGTCAATGAGGGAGAACCTTATATAGGAGAAGCATAATGGAAGCCTAAGTGGACACTTTGGATTGAATAAGACATTGGACTTGGTCGAGAGATTTTATTGGTGGCCAAAGATGCAAAAGGAAGTAAGAAGGTATGTGGAGCAGTGTGGCATATGTCAGAAAGCTAAAGGCACTTCATCTAATGTAGGAATTTACCAACCATTACCCATCCCAAGTAGACCTTGGGAGTGCATAAGTATGGACTTCATAGTGGGGTTACCTAGAACTCCAACTGGTTTGGATAGTGTATTTGCAGTGGTAGATAGGTTTAGTAAAATGAGCCACTTCATACCATGTAAAACAACACATGATGCCAGCCATATTTCCTACTTGTTCTTCAAAGAAGTGGTAAGGATTCATGGCCTACCAATGAGCATTGTTGTAGATAGGGATGTAAAGTTCATGGGTCACTTTTGGAAGACCCTATGGAAGAGGTTAGGAACAAACTTGTCTCATGGATCTTCCTATCATCCTCAAACAGATGGGTAGACTAAAGTAATCAACAAGGTACTTGGGAACTTGCTTAGGTGGCTGACCAAGGAGTATGGACAAGGTTGGGAGCAAGTTATTCCATAGGAAGAATTTGCCTACAATAATAGTACCAATAGAGTTACAGGGAAGAATCCATTTGAAATAGTGTATGGGGCACATCCAAGGGGTGTGATGGAACTCAAAGACCTCAAAGGATATGAGGGAATCAGTGGGCATGCTGATGATTTTTCACAATCAATGAAGGAGGTTCATGAGAAAGTACAAAAGACCTTGATGGAGGCCAATCAAAAGTTGAAGGCAAATAAAGATGAGGGGAGAAGAGAATTGCAGTTTGAAGTGGGTGAATTAGTCATGGTGTTCCTGAATAAGGAAAGACTACAAAAAGGGATACCTATCAATTTATAGATGAAACAAATTGGACCTTGTAAGATATTGGCAAAGTATGGGCCTAATGCATACAAGGTAGAGTTGCCTAAGGGGATGTCAATTTGCTCAATATTCAATGTGAAAGATTTGATCAAGTATAAGGGGCTAGATATGGATGAGATGTAGTATAGAATAGAGTTCATTTAAGGACATGGGAGATTTCAAGACTCTGGAATAGGACAAACTACAAGTTGAGAAGATATTAGATTCAAGGGTGAAAAATAAAATAAGACATAAGATCTACATGGAGCATCTAGTGACATGGAAGAAACAAATAGAGTTAGAAGCCACTTGGATAGTTGAGAGTGACTTCAAGAAACATGGAATTAGTGAGGAGTTCCTGACACCAACTATACCCTAACTTATTTTTCTTGTACGGGGGAGTATGGTGCAGGAGCACCCTTAAGGTCTACTAGAAGATCTGAACTATTTTTGGCTTTTAGGTTGGTTTGGCCAACCATCCATAAATAAGGACTAATTATAAAGTCCCTAGTGCATGTTTGAGGTATGGTTTAGGTTTGGAAAGATTGGGGTTGTGTTGTTTGAGTCTAGTTGATTCTAGGAGTCTAAGGCCTAGAAGTCAACTCAAAAGTCAAAGAGTTGACCAAAATTTGAAATTGGGAATATTTTTAATATTTTGCTATTTTCTAACCATTTGAGGTCAATTGGTAAATTTTAGAACCAATTAGGACACCCAAAGTTGTGAAAATGGCAATTTTGACAAAAGTTGTCAAAGTTGTCATGACAACTTTTAAAGTTGTCATGATAACATTTCCTAGATTTTAAGATTTGGCCATTAAGGTGCTTAAATCCTGACCAAGTGGTCTAGAAAAATGGGATAGGAGTATATAAGGTTAATCCAACCCTAATTTTTTAGTTAGTTCTCATATTGTATAGACTAATTGCAAGGAAGAACCAATTTACAGTGTAATTTTGTGACAGAGCCATCATCCATCACTTTATTAGATTGAATAGAATGAATGAATGATTGGATAGTGTTTTCAATGTATTTTAAAAGATTTTTTTGGTGGTATTTTTTTATTTTGTACAATCTAGTTAAGCTTTGTCAAATTATTTGTGTTTTGCAAGTTTACTGGCTAGTTTTGGTCTAGTTATGTAAATAATGGGTTTCTTTGGAGTTCCCGTGGCTCAAACTCCATGATCACTTGGAATCCCCTAGGACCTTGTATATAATGTGTAGATATGGATTTTTGATTGTGTGAGTGTAGGGAAGGCTTGAGAACATTCAGGCCCTAGGCGAGTGGTGAGCATTCTGGCTAGGGTAACTAAACAAGACAGTGGCGATGAAGATTGCAAATTGATTGGTATGAGCCAATCAAGGGTGGAGAAGTGAGGAGGAATGTGGTTCAGACCTTCTATTTGAGGTAGAAGTCCAAAGGAGTCCAACTAATCAAAGAAAGAAGATCAAGTTACCAAACCAGTCTACATGTCTCCAAAACCCTTATTTTTAGGGGTTTGGTATAAAACTATTGTACGAACACCATTAGGAATTGAGACCTAGTAAATGTTCAAGGGGAGGAAAAACCCACAAAGGATATCCAATTTTTTTTGGGTTGTTAAGGTTTTGTGGAAGAAAGAACATATATTTAGTGTTTTGGAGGGCTAATAGGCCTAAAAAGGCTACAAGGCCAAGGAGTTGGAGTTTTAGGTCTCGATTGGAAAATGGTTGAAGGGTCTAGAAAATTGGATCCATAGGAGTGTAATTTGACCTAAGGGGAGTAGGAAATCCCAACCTTAGGAGTTTGATGCCATTGGGGTGAAAGGAGGCTTGTGAAGCCATGCTTGCAAGAAAGCTAAGAGGAGAGTAAGGAGTTGATTTTGAAGTTGATGGGAAGTTCCTAGTGAGTTAGTTGATTAGGAAAGAATCCTCTAATTTAGGGTAGAGAGATTGAGACCCTAAGGAAGACCCATTGAAGGTCTTGGAGAGAGATAGAGGCTCTAGGAGAGGGAACTCCTCATCAACCCTCATATCTAGGAAGTGTGGTAGATATAGTATGTGAGAAATAGTTACCAATAGCCCCCAGTTTGGGTGTCTCTCACATCATGGTCACCTTCGGGTTCCAATTATGAATCATCTTTTGGTGGGTTTGGTGGAACCCATATTTGCAAATTGATTTGTGTTCATAAATCAGTTAGGGAAGTAACTCTTTAAATTTATCTATTTATCTTCTATAGCCTTTTGATTTATATATTACACTTTTACTTATATTTCTTATGTATTTTATCAATACTATATACTTTTAATCTATGTCTCTAACAAGCTATTCTTTTTTACCATCGATGACTTCTTAATGTCCTTGAATGTAGTTTTAAAAGATAGCAAGGTTGAGGTCAAAGTACGATGATTGTAACCAACATACAATTTGTGCAACTATATGATCATAAACTTACCCTCTACTTACCTATAGCATGGTGGTGCAATGAAGTAATGAGAAGTCTTCTATCCATCGTGGGGTGGAAAAGTATTCTAGTTTCAACCTCCATGATAATAAAAAATAGTCAAATTGAGTTTTCAATGGTTGAAAGTTCATGACCAATGTATACATAGATTACTTTTAATTCACTTGGCACCACAAAACAATTGCCATGTGTCCTATAGAGTCAGCTTGACTAAAGTTAGACCAAGTCGCATCTGATCATCTCAAGATTTGATATGCCAGTCGAGCGTGATGACACTACCTCAGGCCGCATGACATTTAAACATCATGCGATGGAGAAAAGGATGGCAGGTATCCTAGGCCCACCAAGATATACAGGTGTCAACATTTGGTTGGTAGGATAGAATGATTAGACTACACAAAGGCGCATAAAGTGGAGTAAAGAACATACTACTTAAAAGGCATCTTTTAGCCCATGCTTTAAATTGATAGTTGGGACTTAATCTGGCAAGTAAAAGTAATCAACATATAACCAAGTCATTTGAGGCAGATCTACGACTGTAGGATACTAGATCTATGGCTCTATGTGATGGTGCAATGGAGAGATGATCAGACTTTAATTGCTATGGTATAGTGAAGGATGCAACACATGTCAACGATGGGAAAAAGATAAAGGACTTTGACAACTACTTTATAATTGACTTATGATGTGGCATTTAAAATATTATAATCTTCTTTTTCACTTAGGGTTTTCTTTATTATTAATTATTTTTCTTTACATCCAGATTACAAGGTTGGAAAACTTGTTTTGATCAGACGGTATAGATTCTCGACATCATAACAAAGGATTACATGGAGATGTGATAAAGAGGGGTTGCAAAAGAATGATAAATTCCATGGTTACAGTTAATGAAGGATAAAAAATGTGATTCTAGAAACTACATACCAGAGAATACATTCATTATCATGTACAAATATATATGGGTTCAACATGCTCATGAGATAAACTATGGGTGGATATATGGTTGAATTATCATCATGATGTAGATCCATTATTTAAAGCCATCAACTCAGACATACTATGCAGAGATCATGAATAAAACCATGGATGGATATACATAGAGATCTATTGATTAAGTTATTTTCATAGACATATTAAGAAAGAATTGTTAAGTTATTATGAGACCTAATCGGTTGATAAATGTTATTGAATAAGGATAATTGGTTATTCCTTTATTGTAATTAAACATTTGATTATTGAACACTAGGCTAAGTTTTTGTTAGGAAATGTCATTTTGATCTAAAGCTTGTTTGCATCCTTTGAGTTTCATAGTTATAGGGATACAAAGATCAACACATGGACGACAATAAGACTTACTGTTACTATAGTTAGAGGGGATAGATTGATCATTAACTACAAATGTGAAATCTATTGTATTATTCTTCCATAATCAATAAAGATAAGTCTGATTCTTCATATAAGCAATTTTTTCATTAATCATTTTACAATTATTCCCTCGGATAAACTAATAAAGCTTCTTCAAAGTGATAGTTTGATGTGCATGCTTCTCGATTTGATTCACACTCTATATTTCAATTGGTTTTCTCATTTTTCATGGTTAAAATTTTTTTATTGAGGCCTTAGTCAATTGGTCTATCATCTGAGGAGTATTACCCTTTTGAAATATCTTTAAATTTGTTCTAGGTTGCATGTACATTTCATAAGACCTTTGAATTGATAATTTTTCTTGCAAAACTATCTCCGAGGTTGAACATAGGATTGGAATGATATTGACTCTATTACCCATGGTTGATTAAGGCACTGGTCTATCTTGTTTATTGGATTATGGTCATATTTTCATTGTTTAAAGTTTTCAGATACTATATCCATTTTCTCTATTCAGTTCATATCTTGAATCCATCAAAGACTATTTAAATTCTTGCAACATTACATTCAAATACTTTAATAATACATTACTCTTAGTTTTAGGATCTCAATATTACTTTACCATACTTTGAGATAAAGGAGTTTTGAACACATATTATCTTCCCTAAAAATCCCTAAGGATTTGGGAGATAAGTCTAGGGTATAGACCTACTAGCCTTGGTTCTGCAGAGCCAAAATTGGAGAAGGTTGAAACTTAGATCAGGTTGAAACCTTGTTTATTGGAGAATCACTTGGGTTTCTTATCATTGGAAAGGAAAAATCAATAGGAAATCCAATCTGTTGATTTGAGCACCAACAGATTGGAAACTCTGCTTGGGAAATATATCATTAAGGATAGTTTTTCAGAGTTTCTGGTAATAGAGGTTATGCTCAATTGGGAGAAAAGAATGCAAAATATATAAAGTATTTTCTTCTAAGAAAATGGTGGCAGCTCTACAGTTTTAAAGTGGTGATAAATTTGATCTTATAATTTTGTTATTAATTATCTCATGTAGGGTAGGAGATCCTTGCATCCAAATCAACTTGAATTACTTAAGCCTAAGGAAAGGAAGAACTTCAAGTGTCAATATGCCTTGTGTACCATGTATGATATATCCTTATAAGGATGATCAAGAGTATGCTTGTGAATAATTTCCTAATTCAAGCCAATATAGTCATGAGAGCAGTGATGAAAATTGTAATCCTTTTTTCCAAAGTAATAGAGGAGGACATGAGTCTCAACATGATCCAAATTAGGAAATGAATAAAAGAGAGAAAATAATTAATAAATTAGATGTTTTATTTCATGAGATGGATAATGCAGGATCAGAAGATAAAGAAATGGTCATGGCTCTTAAAACACATCAAGAAGAGATACTAAGGAAAATGAGAATAACAAGAAGTACACTTAGATCACCAAGAGATAAAGAAGCTCCTAAGGATGATAGAAATGGATTTTACAATCATTCTTATAGGAAGAAAAGTGGGCATATTTTTAAAAATGATCATACCAACCCTTTGTTTGAACCAAAAAATAGGGGAATAATTGAGAAAAATAGCAATGATAGGGAAATGAGAGATCATTGGTGACAGTGGAACAATCAAGAACAACATAACCACAACAATAGAGTGAATCCTAACACATTTGACCAACATGAACAACATAGACATCAAAATAATAGAAGGATGTATAGTGGATATCATAATAATAGGGATCAGAATAATGGCCCAAGAGATTTTAATATCCATTCAAACTATGATTACAGATTCCAGAATACTAATCAGTAGAATCAAAGACATGGAGCTATCAATCAAAATATGAACAAATATAGATCCCCAATGGTTTCTGATAGATACAGATAGTTAGATTATTATGGCATAAGGGGATGTTCTAATGATATAAAAAATTAATTAAGGAGTGTAATTCCAAAGTTTTCAGGGAATGGGTCAGAATCAACCTAAGTGCATTATGTAAATTTGAAGAATGTTATCAAAGAATTTGATGAGTTCAATGAGGATGTATACATGAAGCTTTTTGTTTAATACCTCATAGCAGATGCAACATAATGGTTCAAAATTCTTCCAGATAGATTCATATCTAGTTGGGATGAATTTGTCAATCAATTCATAGAACAATTCGGTAATCACAATGATACTTCTTTTGCTTCACATGAGTTGACAAGTATGAAGAAAAATAAGAATGATGTCGTGGCTGAATTCAACAAAATATTCAAAAAGGTTCTAAATAGGATTCTAAGGGATGTTCATCCTATTGATGCCTTTCTAATTAATTTTTATATGGTTGCCTTTGATAGCAAGACAAATTATGAAATCAAATATCATTAACCTGCTACTTTGGCACATGCCCTCAAGATTACTATAGCTATTGAAAATGATAGGAAGGCATCTGGTATAATCACTAAGAGGGGGGATAATCAATTGTTCAATTCAAAAGAGCCTAAGAAACACAAGGAGGAAGATATATTAGATAAGCTTATGAACATGGTGAAAGGCCTCCAAGTGAATAATGTAAGAGACAATTTCAAGTACAACCAGAATAATCAGGTACCATACATAATTGAAAGATATAAATTGTAGGATATGCCTTATAACATAGAATGGAAGGACGAGAAACCAGTAAAAAAATAATTACATACTCCAGATCCATTCAGGAAAAACAACCATTTTGTAGAGAGCTATCCTTGGTGTGAAGCCTGCAGATTACCACATTCTTATGAACATTATGTTTTTGCCCAAAGATGGAAAGAGGATGAAGATCATAGTGATGATTAGCAACCCACAGTGAAAAAATTATCAACGTATCCTATGTGGGGATATGATGATTATAACTCTTCAGATGAATACTACTGCATGGATGACCTAAATAGAGTATATCAATATGGGAATTATCAGGAGAATCCTCCAAGATTAAGAGAATTAAGAGAAGAGGAGAAGAAAACATACACAATAGCTACAATAGAAGAAGAAAGGAGTAATTACAAGTTAAGGAAAAGAAAAGTGAATGCAGACCAAGGGAAACTTGACAAAGGAACTGATCTAAGGAGGTTGAAGCACAAAAATATTGTTCAAGATAAACAAGTAGAACCTCAGGACCTTCCAACAATAGTAAGAGAAAAGGTGGTTAGTAAATATCTTCCAAATGAATGTTTTTTCATGTCTATTGCATTATCTCAAGTTAAAATATTTGTTCCTTTTCTTGAAATAGTTAAAATAACTGAATGTAAAAGTGAACCTTTGAAAATATTTTCTAATGTAGGTAGTAAGGAAGATCTTAACCAAGAATTAAAGGATCATCCAGCTATTTATCTAGGAACTAGTTTAAAAAAAAATTGAAATCAAATTGATCATTTCTATCTTACTCTATTGATAAACAATAGATTTGTAAAGAATTGTATGATAGATTATGGTGCAATAGTGAATATTGTACCTAATGATGTAATGAAAGAATTAGGAATGAATGTTGATAGTAAATTTGGTAGATGCTATGCTATGGATAATAGATCTGTTCCTGTTGAAAGCATAATGAAAAATGTTGAATTTAAATTTCCTACATGTCCTAAAAATGTCTTATAAAATGGATATTATTGTGGTTGAAGTTCCTGCCAATTATGGAATGATTCTATGTAGATAATGGTCTAGCTTAGTAGAAGGTAGTATTCAATTAGATCTTTCTTATGCTTCTATTCCAGTGAATGGAAGTGATATAAGAATTGACAGGGAGACTAGAAGTCCATACATTATTGAGGATGTGGATACAAGCTTTCTTTACACATTTCTATCATTCTGATATGGATAAATTTTAGGTAAGTATTTCAAAAAATGCAATGCATAATACTGAACCTATTGAATTACATGCTGAAGTAAATAACAATACAATTTGGAGAATGTATTTTTATGGTGCTTGTTACAAGGATGGTAATGGAGCTGGTGTCATTTTATTTGCCCCTGATAAGAAAATATTTAAACATTCCTTCTTAATAGATTTTGAATGTACTAATAATGTTGTAGATTATGAAGCTCTACTTCTTGGTTTAAAGATAGCCAGTAAGCATGGAATAAAATGTTTAAGTGTTTTTGGTGATTCTGAATTAATTATTTCTCAAGTTAAAAGTAAATTTGTTGCTAAGAAACCTCATCTTAAAAGATATAGGAATGAAGTATGGGATTCTATGTAATGTTTTGATGCTTTTTCTATATGTTGGATAGATAGGTCAGAAAATATCCTTGTAGATTTTATGGCTAATTTGGCATTGAAGCATAATGACATCCCTTGTGAAGACATAGTTCAAATTGAAGTTAAAACTAAGCCTTCTATACTTGATAACATCAACAAATAGAAAATCTTTGAAGATGACAGAGATATAATAAAAATTTTAGCACATGAAGAAGAGTATGAAGATCAATTGATAGACTTGAATGCTCATGTTGAAATAGAAAATGGGAAAGAAGCATTGTTTGGAAAGGAAATCATTCAACTTAAAACCAATAAGGTTCCAAAAGGTCTTGTAGCAATGGACAGGTGGTTTGACAATAAAGATTAAAAAATGGACAAGAAAATCACTAATGTTACAATGGATGAAGTAGAAAGGATAAACTTGGGAAATGAAGTGACTCCAAAGGAAGTAATTGTGGGTAACAGCTTAACCCCAAAGATCAAAAAAATATCATAAAATTTTATAGAAAATATAGGCATGTATTTTCTTGGTCCTATGATGACCTTAAATTTTACTGAGATGACCTTTTTCAACATGAGATACCTTTGAAACCTAATGCCAAACCATTTAGACAAAGGAAAATACCTATAAAACCTACTCTAGCTCCTAAGATGAAAGATGAGTTGATCAAGATGAGGGATGTTGGTATAATAAATCAAATTAGACACTCAACATGGGTTTCAAATTTGGTCCCTGTCAGGAAGAAGAATGGGGATATAAGACTCTGTGTAGATTTCAGGAATCTAAACATATCATCATTGAAGGATAATTATGCACAGCCTAATATGGAAGAATTACTACAAAAGGTAACAAGGAATGAATTGTTACCAGTGATGGATGGATTATCAAGGTATAACTAGGTGAAGGTAAAATAAGAGGAACAATACAAAACAACATTTACTACACCTTGGGGTACTTATGTATATGCTAGAATGCCTTTTGGAATCACTAATGCAGGAGTTAACTTCCAAAGAGCAATGAATGTGGCTTTTGAAGATTTCATTGATGTAATTATGGTGGTGTATTAGGATGACCTAACTGCTTACTCCAAGAAGGAAGAAGATCATTGTGGACATTTGGAGAAGATTTTTCAAAGAGCCCTTGAATATGGGATATCCTTGAACCCAAAGAAATTCCATTTTGTAGTAACAGAAGGAAAATTACTAGGGCATATAGTATCCAAGAATGGAGTAAAAATAGACCAAGAGAGGATTGTAGAAATTGATAAAATTGAGGTTCCTAAGAATGTTAAAAAGATCCAATGTTTCTTTGGACAAATAAACTTTGTAAGGAGATTTGTCCCAAACTTCTTAGAAATAATTAAGCCAATTTCTATAATGTTAAAAAGGGGTGCAAACATGAAGTGGACAAATGAATATTTGGAAGCATTTGTAAATATTAAAAAGGAAATTAAGGAGGCTCATGTCATCAAGTCCCTGAATTATACTAAACCATTTCAATTATTTTCCTTAAAACCCTTCAAGATTCTGAATTAAATTATGATATAATTGAGAAATAATCTTATGTACTTGTAAAGGAAGTAAAATCATTTAGGCCTTATTTGGTAGGAGAAAAAGTGATAGCCTATGTCCCTAATGTAGCAATAAAGGATATATTTAGACAATTAGAAGTCACTGGGAGAAGATGTAGATGGGTAAATAAAATTCAAGAATTTGATATAGAGATTCATATCAGTAAGATTATTAGAGGACAAGGATTAGCAAGGTTAATGGAAGAATCAAATATGGATGCATTAGAAGTTAATCATATTGATCTAAGTGAAACTTAGACAAGTATTGAAAGATTCCCTTGGTACACTAACACAGTATATTTCTTGAAACACATGAAATGTCCTAAAAACCTTACATATAGTCAGAAGAGGAAAGTAAAATTAAAAGCATCTAAATATATCTTGATGAAAGGAGACCTATATTGGAAAAATAGGGATGGTGTACTTATTTTGTGTCTAGATACATACCAAGCTAGAAATATACTTAAGGATCTCCATGATGGAGCATGTGGTGGACACTTTTCAGCAAAAACTGCTGCACATAAGATATTGAATGAAGGATATTATTGGCCTTGCATATTTAAATATTTCCATGAATATGTTCAGAGATGTGAAGCATGTCATAGATTTTTAGGAAAACTCAAATATAATGGTGCATTACCTCTCAAATCCTATGTCTACTGAAGAACCATTCCAAATGCGGGGAATTGATTTCATAGGTGAAATGTTTGATAAATCTAGTGGTGGAAATAAATGGATTTTGGTATCCATTGATTACTTCACTAAGTGGGTGGAAGCCATACCAACTAGACAAGCTACTAGTAAGGTGGTAATCAAGTTCTTGACTGAAAAGATATTGACAAGATTTGGTGTTCCTTAGAAGATTATTTGTGATAATGTTGTGTTTCAGATCTCATTGAATTTCATGAGAAGTATGGAATATAGATTTATTTTTCATCCCCTTATAATCCCTAAGGAAATGGCCAAGAAGAATCTAACAAAAATAGTATAATGAAGATTATCAAAAGAATGTTAGACAACAACAAAATATCATGGGATTCAAAATTACCACTTGCACTTTGGGTAGACAGAATTACAATTAAAAAGTCTACTGTATATGCCCCATATGAACTTGTTTATGGAAAGAAATCTCACTTACAACTATATAATTTGTTTCCAGTATACAAATTTATAAATAATGAGCAATGGAAAGAAGTAGATTTCATGGAAGACAAACTCCAAAAACTTGCAAAATTGGATGAAATAAGGAATCATGCTCATGAAATAAATCAATAATTGCAGAAGAAAGTGAAAGATTTGTTTGATAAGAAGACTACATAAAAGAAATTTCAGGAAGGAGATCTAGTTTTGAGGAGGAATGTGAAAGATCAAGACAAAGGAAAACATGGAAAGTTTGATGCTTTATGCGTAGGTCCTTTTGTTATTATTGGTAAATGAGGTGATAATTCTTACATCTTATAGGATTTGGAGGGTTACAATCAAGAAACTTCATGTGCATGGTCAGTACCTTAAACCTTTTTTCCATTAAAGATAACAATAGGCAGGTTTGTTTCTTCTTCTTTATATTTGCATTATGTATTATATTCGTGTATCTTTCTAATGGTCTGCTTTTCTAGAGATAGCTTGGATCTTTCTTTGTTCAGGTATAAACACACATCCCTAGAAAGAGCCACTGGTGGAACCCATATCTTCAAATTGATTTGTGTTCATAAATCAGTTAGGGAAGTAACACTTTGTATTTATCTACTTATCTTCTATAGAATTTTGGTTTATATATTACACTTTTACTTATGTTTCTTATGTATTTTATCAATACTATATCATTTTAATCTATGTCTCTAATAAGGTATTCTTGTTTACCATTAATGACTTCTTATTGTCCTTTCAATGCAATTTTAAAAGCTAGAAAGGTTGAGGTTGAAGTACGATGATTGTAATCAACATATAGTTTATGAAACTATATGATCATAAACTTACTCTCTACTTACCTATAACATGGTGGTGCAATGAAGTAACGAGCAGTCTTTTATCCATCGTGGGGTGGCAAAGTACTCTGGTTTTGACCTCCATGATAATAAAAAATAGTCAAATTGAGTTGTCGATGGTTGAAAGTTCACGATTGATGTACATGTAGATTCCTTTTAATTAACTTGGCACCACAAAAAAATCATTGCATGTCCTACAGAGTCAACTTGACTAAAGTTAGACTGAGTCACATCTAACCATCTCAAGATTTGATGTGATGGTCGAGTGCGATGGCACTACCTCAAGCCACACAACATTTAAACATCATGTGATGGCAAAAAGGATAATAGGTGTCCCGAGCCTGCTAAGATATATAGGTGTCATCATTTGGTTGGCATGATAGAATTATTAGACTACAAGGAGGCACATAAAGTGGACTAAATAACAAACTACTTAAAATCCATCTTTTAGCCCATGCTTTAAATCGATGGCTGGGACTTAATCTGGTGGGTGAAAGTAATCGACAGATAACCAAGGCATTTGAGGTAGATCTACAACCGTAGGATACAAGATCTATGACTTTGCGCAATAGTGCAATAGAGAGATGATCAGAATTTAACCGCTATGCAATAGTGAAGGATGAAAAATGTGTCAACAATGGGAAACAGACAAAGGACTTTGATGAATATGTTACAATTGACTTATGACGTGGCATTGAAAATATTATAATCTTATTTTTCACTTAGGGTCTACATTATTATTAATTATTTGGCTTTACATGCAGATTACAAAGGTTGTGAACTCATTTTGATTGGACGGTCCAGATTCTTGACATCATAACAAAGGTTTATATGCAGACGTGATAAAGATGGGTCGCAGATGAATAATAGAAACCATGGTTGTAGTCAATGAAGGATAACAAACATGATTCTAGAAATTGCGTACCAAAGAATACATTCATTATCATGTACAAATATATATGGGGTCGACATGCTCATGAGATAAACTATGGGTGGATATATAGTTGAATTATCATCATGATGCAGATCTATTATTTAAATCCATCGACTCAAACATACTATGTAGAGATCATGAATAAAATTGTGGATGGATATACATGCAGATTTATAGTTTAAGTTATTTTCATAGACATATTAAGAATTAATTGTTAAGTTATTATGAGACCTAATTGATTGATAACTGTTATTGAATAAGGATAATTGGTTATTCCTTTGTTGCAATTAAACATTTGATTATTTATCACTAGGATAGGTTTTTATTAGGAAACGTCATGTTGATCTGAAGCTTGTCTGCATCCTTTGAGTTTCATACTTATAGGGATACCAAGATCAATACATGGATGGAAATAAGACTTACTACTACTATATTCAGATGGGATAGATGGATCAATAACTACAAATGTGAACTCTATTGCACTATTCTTGGATAATAAATAAAGATAAGTCCTTTTCTTCATATAAGCAATTGTTTCATTAATAATTTTACAATTAGTCTATCGGATAAACCAATAGAACTTCTTCAAAGTGATATTTTGATGTGTTTTCTTCTTGATTTGATTCATAGTCTATATTTCAATTGGTTTTCCCATTTTGCATGGTTAAATTCTATTGATTGAGGCCTCAGTCAATTGGTCTATCATCAGAGAAGTATTATCCTTTTGAAATATCTTTGAATTTGTTCTAGGTTGCATGTACATTTCATAACACCTTTGAAGTGATAAGTTTTCTTGCAAAACTATCTCTAAGGTTGAACATAGGATTGGAATGATATTGACTCTATTGCCCATGGTTGAATAAGGTAGTGGCCTCTCTTGTTTATTGGATTATGGTCATAGTTTCATTGTTTAAAGTTTTTAGATACTATATCCATCTGATCTATTCAGTCCATATCTTAAATCCATCAAACATTCTTTAAATTATTGCAACATTACATTCAAACACTTTAATAATGCATTGCTCTTAGTTTTAGGATCTCAATAGTACTTTGCCATACTTTAAGAGAAAGGAGTTTGGAAGACATATTATCTACCCTAAAAATCCCTAAGGATTTGGGAGATAAGTCTAGAGTATAGGCCTACTAGCCTTGGTTCTATAGAGCCAAAATTTTAGAAGGTTGAAACTTAGATCAGGTTGAAACCTTGTTTTTTGGAAAATCACTTGGGTTTCTTATCATTGGAAAGAAAAAATCCATAGGAAACTCAATCTATTGATTTGAGCACCAACAGGGTTTACTACCTCTTCGTTGGTCAATTTATTCATACCCAGAAATGGTTGAGATGCTGAGCTATTTGATTTAAAGGGGGATCTGAATTGAGGTGGGATATACAATTCCTCTTGGTATTGAGGATTTTCTATCTGTATATTTAATAACCTTTCAAATGATAACCTTACAATCTCTGCTTCTTGTTTAGTATCATCATCATAATCCTTTGGTTGGT
This sequence comes from Thuja plicata, assembly GCA_018584345.1. Taxonomy (NCBI): domain Eukaryota; kingdom Viridiplantae; phylum Streptophyta; class Pinopsida; order Cupressales; family Cupressaceae; genus Thuja; species Thuja plicata. The sequence goes on along the minus strand of MU225513.1, from coordinate 4,191,960 downwards.
TTCTTATAGGCTTTGTAAACCCTTTATCTTTACCTAGGGGTCCTTTTCCTTTATACCTCATTTGTTGCATGAGTTAATATCCTTAGCCATATTTTTGTGGGGATATTTCAACGTGTTTAACTTCTTGGTCATGCTCTTCTCATTTATAAAGCCAGGCAAGAACAACATTCTCTTTATTCTCTTCTAATAAATAAACATGAGCTTTTACCTTACTAGTCCCTTCATGTATTTCAAATTTTTGAGTGCTAGTAGTCTTGAATTATCATGAGGGAATGCCATAAGATTTAGGGTATGTAGGGAGATTAACCACTGATGGAAGAGGGTGCATTTGATACTCTCTCATACTTGTGTTGGTAATTTTCAATTTCTCCTAAAATATTTTCATAAGTGTCACTCAAGATCTTTTAGATCCTTGGTCGATAGATTCTTCCTTATTATGTGGAACTATCTTGTCTTCTTGTTTCAAAGTATTACAAGAGTATGTATTATTGGCTGAAATATAAACCTCCACTCCATTGTACGGAAACTTACACATTGATGATATGTTGAGGGGTTCACCTGCATGTCATGAATCCATGGTCTCCCTAATAAAATGTTATATGCTAGTGGTAAATCTAGCACTTGGAAAATCACACCTCTCTCAATGGTTCCAACCCTGATAGGTAACATGACCAATCCTTTTGATGACCTTTCTTCTTCATCATAATATTTTATGGTGATATTTATCTTGGGCTCTATAGCATGTTCTAAAAAACACAATGCTATCATGAGCTTAAGAGTACAAATGTTCAAACTAGCACCTCCATCTATCAAGATGCGTTTGACTCTATGTTAATGGATCAAGACCTCTATGTGTAGGGGTTGGTTAAATGGGTGATTCAAAAATTTATCATCTTCTTGTAAAAAAGATAGGTAGTGAGATGAGGTTAGATGGCCTACCATATTTTGGAACCGATCAACACCAAGGTCCTTTGGTATAGTTGTTTCTAAAAGGGTCATTTCAAGAATCTCCTTATGTGATGGTGAGATCTTAAGTAATTCCAAGATGGAAATTTGGGCTAGAGTTCTTTACAACTAATCAACCAAATTGTAGTTCCCAGTTGGGATTGTTGTGAATTTTTTCTTTGATGTCATTGGTTTTAATGTTTTAGTTTGTTTTGATGATGAAGATACTCCCTTAAGAGTAATCTTAGCTTCATTCCTTATTAGTGCATTAGCGAATTCAGACTCCTTTTTGACTTTGATGATAATCACATTAATTGATTAATTAGATGGCTCAAGCATGTGAATCAAATTGTCATCATTAGGGTAGGTTTAATTTACTTTAGCTCCTTATTTCTTTGAGGATTCCCCTTGTTCATATGAGGGTAGGGGTTGCTTGAAATATTTGTGATGGCTATTTGATTGATGCCCATCACTTGTGATGGTCTCGTTATCAATAAGGTCTTGCATGACATGCTTCAATTTAATGCATTTGTTAGTTAAGTGTCCTTTTTTTTTATGATATTCATAGAATTCATTATTGTTCGACCACTTAGGTTTAACCATCAGTTCTCAAGGATTTTAATTTGGTATAATGATGATCTTGTGAGCCACCAAAGTTTTTAATGTGGTTTCAAAAGGTTCTCCAAGAGGAATGAAATTTTTCTTGGGCTTTGGTATCCATGGTGCTTTGTCTTTATGTACATCTAGATTATTCAAATGGTGTCAAAACATTAATTTTTTTCTTAGCAGCTTGTATACTACTAGATAAGTTGAACACTAGCTCTTTGGATTTGAACTCGGATGAGTCAACCACTCTATCATTGACTACATTTTTGTTTATTCCAATACTTTCCTTTTTCTTAGCCATTTTTATTGTTAGGATTAATGGAGGGTTTAATGTATTTATATAAGGTGAGTTCACCTTTTTTGACAAGAACCTCCTCGATGCGGATAGCGCTTTCCACCAACACACTAAAGGAAGTATGCTTTTGCATTTGAATTGCGTAATTCATTTTAGGTACCAAATTGTTAATGAAGATATCAATTTTCTCAGTTTCTAGTTTTCCCAGGGATATTGCATGAATATATTTATCAATCTTTGGAGGGATTTCATGAAAGGTTCACTATTGTTTTGCTTGGTATTGTATAGATTTAGCATGGTGACCATATGCAAGATGTTGTATTAATAATGTTGGATAAAATTTTGTACGAGATCATCAAATATTTGAATACCAGGTGAGAGTTTCATGAACCATTCCAAGGCTTGGCCACTGAGGCTCCATGGTAAAAGATGCATTAGATATGTCCTTTCATGCATAAAATCCATGCTAAGAGCACAGAATTCCCTCACATTATCTTGAGGGTTACCCTCCCCATTGCTTTATTATATTTTAGAATTTCAACCTTAGTGGGAAACAAAGACATGTGTAAGTTTTTAGAAAATGAAAAGGGACATATAGATTCCAGAAAGTACTTGTTAGAAGGTTGGTCTTTCACTTTCTTCAATTCTCCAAGTTCACATCTCATATCTTGTAATTGTCAATTGAGAATGGTGATGGGAGACTCTTCCTCCTGTTATATAATTCCTTCGATATCAAAGTCATGAGGAAGTTCAACGCCTGTAGATGCTAAGTGAATAAATTATTTATCCTTGTCCATCTGCATAAGATTTTGCATCATATTTTGAAAGTGTTTGTCTTGTTGAGATATTTGGATTTTTTCTTTAGTAGGTTGTTGAACTAAGGAAGAAACACCCATGTGGTGACTCTTTCGTTCTTGGCTAGATCCCCAGTTGTAGGCTTATGTTGTTGATGTATAGTATGAGTTGACTGATGTTGGGAGCTTGACGTTTGAAAAAAGGTTATTTATTGATAGATAGTTTGTGTATATTGATTTGGAATCCTTTGAGTAGATCTTGGTTTTTGATAGGATGAGGGTCTCGGGGTAGAATCATCGATAGTTTTTTCCTGTGAATCAAGATCAGAGTTTTGTTGTTGGCTTCTAGTTTGTACCATGAAAGAAAATTGTAGTTAAGAATTTAGAATGACTAGACTCACAAGTCAATTTCAAATATTTCCAAATGACCACTTGTATGATAACTTGGTAAGAGATTTTTTGATGAAATATTTTTGAGCTTGGTAGAAGGTATCATATTTTGAGACCTGAATGTCTGCTGGATGACACTTGTGACCTAGCTGATTGGGATTGAATCTTGGCGAGATAGCGTATGGTAAGTAAGATCACTCAAGAAACTAGAATGAGAGATGATTATGAGTCAAGCTAACTAATCAAGAACTAACAACTATTGTGATAGTATACTATGATTAATTCAATCCTGACATAAGGAGGGGAGGAGAACAGGGGCCCAAGGCACTCCATGCTATCTAAACCTCCTTGAAAAACAACTCGAATGAAACAACACCACAAGTGAGAGAAGGAACAACAAAAATTTATATTATTTCTTCATCAAACTTATTACATGTTGGGCTATAAGGCCTTCCTTATTTTGTCCATATACATTCTAATGTTATAAATAATATTTATAAATTTGAGGTCACAGACCTATGATCTGCATCTACTGACACTATCTTCTATATCCAAACTAACCCCTAATCTAAGAACCAAAAACCAAATATATAATAGAGTCCATCAAAGAGATCGACACAAAGATCCTAAAGATCCAACATAAGAAACAACAAAGATCTAGATTTAGGTCCACTAATATCCCAATGAGAGATCCCAACATTGATTATGCTACAAAAATTAAATGTAGAAGTCAATGAGAAGATCCAACATAAAATATGAAACTCAGTAAGATAGCCAACCAAGCACAGAGACCAGTCAGTGAAAACCCACTAAGTAGCCAAACACTACCGAAACTTGTTGGTAAAGTAAAATAGAAATGAGTGACTGAGCCCGAGTGGCTAACAAACAAGTCTTCAACTGAGAAAATAAAATAAGTTACCAAGCGTTTTACTGAGAATCCTCCAACAAGCTACTAAACCAAAGAAAACATATTTTTGGTTGATCAAGATTGCCAAAGAACCCAAGATTCTCCTGTATCAGACACCTACAATTAACAGAAATGATTCTTTGAATCATGTGTCAGCTCCAAATTGAATTGAATCCAACTTAGATTGAGAAATCCAAGTTGAGTCCTCAATCGACTTGTTCTTTTATTTTATCAGATACTCCACGTAATTCTTTCCTCTTGTACTTATGCTAACTCTGTGTTTCAAAATCTTCTCAACTCATTCCATTTTTTTCTTAGGATAATCACTTGGTACTGTCACTTCTTCATCAGGTTCATAATATTCATACAAGTGTCAAATATTGAATATAGGTCATATATCCATATCATCAGGTAATTCCACTTCATAAGAATTTCCACTATCAAATCTTTTGAATTTCTTGCAAGGACCAAATTTTCATTTTCAATTTACCAAATGTTCTAACAAGAAATCTTCCTTTCTTTAGATGAACCATAACTACATCACCAACTTCAAAAGTATTATGTATTCTTGATCTATTTGTATTATAATCATTGTATTTCTCATTACTTTTCTCCAACTTATGTTTTACATCTTCATGCAATGTCTTCATAAACTCAAAAAATTTCTTTGCTTCGTCACTTGTCTTCTCTTCTCTAGCAATATCTCTCAAGTATGATATGCCTCTAGGTTGTGTGCCTTGAACAATCTCAAAAGGTGTCTTTCCAGTATTTCTATTCACTGAACTTTTATGTGCAAACCCTTCTTGTGCCAACTTCAAATCTGAGTTAGTTGATGTGTCTCCAACTAAGAATCTCAACAGGTTACCCAAACTTTGGTTTACAACCTTTGTTTGTCCATCAGTTTTGGATGAAAGGTAGAACTATATTTCAATTCGATGTCCAACTTCTTCCAAAGTTTTTTTCCAAAAATAGCTAACAAAGTTTTTTTCAACTTGACGTTTGAAAAAAGGTTATTTATTGATAGATAGTTTGTGTATATTGATTTGGAATCCTTTGAGTAGATCTTGGTTTTTGATAGGATGAGGGTCTCGGGGTAGAATCGTCGATAGTTTTTTCCTATGAATCAAGATCAGAGTTTTGTTGTTGCCTTCTAGTTTGTACCATGAAAGAAAATTGTAGTTAAGAATTTAGAATGACTAGACTCATAGGTCAATTTCAAATATTTCCAAATGACCACTTGTATGATAACTTGGTAAGAGATTTGTTGATGAAATATTTTTGAGCTTGGTAGAAGGTATCATATTTTGAGACCTGAATGTCTGCTGGATGACACTTGTGACCTAGCTGATTGGGATTGAATCTTGGCGAGATAGCGTATGGTAAGTAAGATCACTCAAGAAACTAGAATGAGAGATGATTATGAGTCAAGCTAACTAATCAAGAACTAACAACTATTGTGATAGTATACTATGATTAATTCAATCCTGACATAAGGAGGGGAGGAGAACAGGGGCCCAAGGCACTCCATGCTATCTAAACCTCCTTGAAAAACAACTCGAATGAAACAACACCACAAGTGAGAGAAGGAACAACAAAAATTTATATTATTTCTTCATCAAACTTATTACATGTTGGGCTATAAGGCCTTCCTTATTTTGTCCATATACATTCTAATGTTATAAATAATATTTATAAATTTGAGGTCACAGACCTATGATCTGCATCTACTGACACTATCTTCTATATCCAAACTAACCCCTAATCTAAGAACCAAAAACCAAATATATAATAGAGTCCATCAAAGAGATCGACACAAAGATCCTAAAGATCCAACATAAGAAACAACAAAGATCTAGATTTAGGTCCACTAATATCCCAATGAGAGATCCCAACATTGATTATGCTACAAAAATTAAATGTAGAAGTCAATGAGAAGATCCAACATAAAATATGAAACTCAGTAAGATAGCCAACCAAGCACAGAGACCAGTCAGTGAAAACCCACTAAGTAGCCAAACACTACCGAAACTTGTTGGTAAAGTAAAATAGAAATGAGTGACTGAGCCCGAGTGGCTAACAAACAAGTCTTCAACTGAGAAAATAAAATAAGTTACCAAGCGTTTTACTGAGAATCCTCCAACAAGCTACTAAACCAAAGAAAACATATTTTTGGTTGATCAAGATTGCCAAAGAACCCAAGATTCTCCTGTATCAGACACCTACAATTAACAGAAATGATTCTTTGAATCATGTGTCAGCTCCAAATTGAATTGAATCCAACTTAGATTGAGAAATCCAAGTTGAGTCCTCAATCGACTTGTTCTTTTATTTTATCAGATACTCCACGTAATTCTTTCCTCTTGTACTTATGCTAACTCTGTGTTTCAAAATCTTCTCAACTCATTCCATTTTTTTCTTAGGATAATCACTTGGTACTGTCACTTCTTCATCAGGTTCATAATATTCATACAAGTGTCAAATATTGAATATAGGTCATATATCCATATCATCAGGTAATTCCACTTCATAAGAATTTCCACTATCAAATCTTTTGAATTTCTTGCAAGGACCAAATTTTCATTTTCAATTTACCAAATGTTCTAACAAGAAATATTCCTTTCTTTAGATGAACCATAACTACATCACCAACTTCAAAAGTCTTATGTATTCTTGATCTATTTTTATTATCATTGTATTTCTCATTACTTTGCTCCAACTTATGTTTTACATCTTCATGCAATGTCTTCATAAACTCAGAAAATTTCTCTGCTTCGTCACTTGTCTTCTCTTCTCCAGCAATATCTCTCAAGTATGATATACCTCTAGGTTGTCTGCCTTGAACAATCTCAAAAGGTGTCTTTCAAGTATTTCTATTCACTGAACTTTTATGTGCAAACCCTTCTTGTGCCAACATCAAATCTGAGTTAGTCGATGTGTCTCCAACTAAGAATCTCAACAGGTTACCCAAACTTTGGTTTACAACCTTTGTTTGTCCATCAGTTTTGGATGAAAGGTAGAACTATATTTCAACTCGATGTCCAACTTCTTCCAAAGTTTTTTTCCAAAAATAGCTAACAAACTCACTGTCTCGGTTAGAAATGATACTCTTCGGTAATCCATGCAATCTAAAAATCTCCTTAAAGGAAAGATCTTCTATATGTATTGCATTTGATGTTTTCTTACATGGTATGAAATGTGTAATTTTAGAAAATATATCCACAACCATAAATATGGAGTCATTACCACTTGTTTTCCTCGGTAAGCCAAGAACAAAATCCATGCTGATATCACTCCAAGGTTTCCCAGGAATAGTAATCGGTGTATACAAACCATTATTTTGACTTACTCCTTTTGTAGCTTGACAAAATCCACAAATTTTCACAAATTTATCAAGATTCTTATACAACTGAGGACAAAAATAACTTTCCATAAGCAAACTCAATGTCTTATTAATACCAAAATGACTAGCTAATCCACTACTATGTTTTTCCTTGATCAAATTAGTTCTCATTGATCCTCTCAGTATACACAACTGAATACCTTTGAATAACACATCTTCTTTGATGAAATAGTCTTCATACTTACTTGATTGATTTGGAATAGGTTCTCTACACACTCTCCACTACTTAGAAAAATCAGGATCATTTTTATACAAATTCTTCATGTCATCAAAACCAAGAACCTCAATTCTCATTTCAGTCAACAAAGATCTTCTTCTACTCAATGCATTAGCAACTCGGTTAGAAATTCCACTTTTATGCTTTATCACAAATGTGAAACTCTGTAAATACTCTACCCATTTCATATGTCTCTAATTTAACTTATTCGGACTACCCAAATATTGTAAAGACTTATGAACAGTATACAACACAAATTCACTCAGCATCAAATAATGTCTCCATTTCTTTAGAGCTTGAACAATAACATAGAATTCTTGATCATAGACAAGATATTTCCTTTTGGCATCATTCAAATTTTCACTAAAGAAAGAAAGAGGTTTACCTTCTTGAGTCAACACATCTCCTATTGCACTTCCACTTGCAACATGTTCAACTCTAAATACCTTATTGAAATTAGGTAAGACTAACACAGGCAATTCACCAACCTTTTCTTTCAAAGTCTCAAAACTCTTATCATCTTCATGTGTCCATTTGAATTCTCTTTTGTCTCCTCTCATTGTCTTAGTCATTCCATTACAAATAAAACTAAAATTTTTGATAAACTTCCTATAAAAACTTTCTAATCCATGAAATGATCTTACCTCATTGACATTCTCAGGTGTAGAGCAACTAAGTATAGCTTGAACTTTCTCAGGATCCATCTTCAATCCATCAACTAAAATCACAAAACCTAAATACACAAATTATTCTTTCATGAAGGAACACTTTTTCAAATTTAGCAACAACTTTTCCTCTTTCAATCTCTACTACACTTGTCTTATATGCATCAAATTCTTTTCTCTAATCTTACTGAATATCAGAATATCATCCAAGTATACAATCACACATTTATTCAATAATTTTATCAAAAATTTATTCATCAATCTCATAAATGTACTTGGTGAATTAGTTAAACCAAAAGGAATAACCAACCATTCATACAAACCTTATTTTTTCTTGAAAGAAGTTGACCATTCATCACCTTCTTTGATTATGATATGATGATATCCACTCTTCAAATAAATTTTTGTAAAATATTTTTCTGCACTTAAACAATCCATTATATCATCCATCCTAATTATAAGAAACCTATACTTAACTATTATCTTGTTGATTGCTTTTTTATGAGTACACATTCTCCATTCTCCATTCTTCTTAGGTGCTAACACTACTATTACTACACATGGACTCAAAATTTATTTGATCAAACCCTTGTTCAACAATTCATGAATTTTTCAGTTGAGTTCCTCTTTTTCAGTTGGTGTCAATCGGTGTTGTGCCTTATTTGGAAAACTAGCTCTAGAAATCAAATCCATAGAATCTCTAATATCTCTCATTGGTAGAAAAACATCAGGTAAATTATCTAAAATTATCTTCTTGTACTCGGTAAGAAATTTCTCAACCTCTGTAGGCACTTAATCTTTTGTATTCTTACTTAGTTTGTTAGGAATAAAAGCATAACAAATATCATTCCTTTTCAAATTCTTAAAAAATTGTCTACCTTATATCAATTTTTTTTTCATAGATGTACATATTGTTGGAAATGAGTTAAGTAAGTGAGAGGGGAGGGATGAATCACTTACCACAAAAACAAATCCAAGTTCCTTAGATTTATTTATCAAACTTATCACTGTTACTTACTTAACAAAGATATTTTTCTATTACTCAGTTAAAAAAGAAAACTTAAGATATTAACAATGATTATCCTTTAGTGATTAAGTGTGGACACATAAAGAAAATAACATGTACACAGATGACACCAAGATTTAACATGAAAAACTAATTTGGGAAAAAACACCAATTGCAACTAGTTACTATTCACTCTTCTAAAGTGAGCCCTATTAGGAGCCAACCCTGTTAAAGGTTACAATACACACTGTTAGGTGTGACCCTGTTACAGGATTTAATCACAATGTAAGGAATGGTCTTGTTAGAGGTCTTCAAACACTTCAATGTAGAAATGTCACCTTGTGAGAGCATTTATGAAAGATTGTTAAGTCTACTCTGTAAAGCTATTTGGATCACTGCTACAATTGTTAGAGAGTAACAATGGATTGACCCGTTTGACAAAGAAAAGTTCTTTTCTAATTTAGATATCTACTCTAGTTTTAAACTAGATCATTACTGATCAAATATTCTATTGTAGCTTTTTATGTTCTATCCTTAATCAGAATCCCATCTGATTTCTCCTTCACTCTTCATATTAAAACTCTGCCATATACTTCTTCTTATTAATTTCACTTGTACACATTCAATCCAAACTTGACCTTGTATATATATGATAGGTCTTGTCAAAGAGGATTGAATAACCTTCCAAATAAATAATAAAACTTAAGTCTGTCGGATGCATATAACCAATTAAACATAAAATGTAAACTGATGTTGGTCGGTTGACACTAAATATATAACTCAATTAACACTGTAATCCTTCAATGCCCAACTGTTACTATAATGCCTGAGTGAACTCGATTAGAACTGAAAATCACTTTGGTCTTCTTCAATTCATTAGAGAACTTGGCATACACTAACTGTGCTTGGTTTAGGTATAGCCATTTGTGTATACATCAATGACAATACACAATTGAATAATTGTCATCAACAAGCTCCCTCTTTGGTATTGATGAAAACACAACATGTCATAATACAAAGAATTATAGAGAAACATTGCACAAGAATAAAATTTTATTAATGTCCATAGCTTCATTCTGATTCTCATCTAGAAAACCCCCTATGTCTTCACAATCAATGAAATACAAATTTCTCCCTCTTACATTAATCTTTGTTTCCGATAAAATTTCTCCCTCTATCATCAATAATCTCTCCCTCAATAGTTATTCCTTTAATGAAATCAATAATCTCTCCCTCTTTGACAACCAATGCTAAAGACTCTATCTGATGAATTGTAGTGCACCTAATGTACAGATTCATATGCAATAAGATCTAGCAATCTACATCAACATGTTCAATCTATTCTGTAGCTCAGTTGATGCATCACTAATCTATCCATTAGTGAGCCTCAATTAGGGTAATCACCTCTAGCTTTCCTCTAAGATACAATAATGCATCCTTAGGTAATGGTTTTGTGAATATGTCTGTAATTTGTTCTTTAGTATTCACATATTCCAACCTTACTTCCTTGTCCTGAAAAAATTCTCTCAAGAAATGATACTTTATTGCAATATGCTTAGCCTTAGTATGCATCACAGGGTTATTTGAAATGTTAATAGCACTAGTGTTGTCACAATAGATAATAATTGGTTCTTTGATTTCCTCCTTCATACCTGACAACATCTATTTGAACCATATGATATTTGAACAATTTACTGCCGCAACAACATACTTTGCCTCTACTGTAGACTGAGAGATGCAATTTTTTTTCTTGCTAGTCTAGGAGACTAACCTCTTACCAAGAAATAACACTCCACCACTGGTGCTCTTCCTGTCATCAACACTTCCTTCCCAATCAGCATTAGTAAAAGTATTCAAATCAAAGTTTCCTCATTTCTTATATCATAATCCATACTCTTCAGTACCCTTAAGATATCTCAGAATCCTTTTGATAGCCATCAAATGATTCTCTCTAGGATTATCTGAAAAACTTGCAACAATACCAATTGTTAATGCAATATCAGGTATAGTGTGAACATCATATTGAAGTTTACCAATCATGGATCTATAGGTAGTCTAATTTACCTCCTTTGAGTCATCATCCTTAGACAACTTATGTCCCGTAGACATAGGTGTCCCAACTAGTCTGGAATTTTCCATTCCAAATTTCTTCAGTATCTCTTTGATGTATTTAGACTCAGTAATGTAGATACCATCCTTCATCTGATGAACTTGTAAACCAACAAAGAATTTTATTTCTCCAAACATAGACATCTCAAATTTCTTACTCATAGCTTTAGAGAATGCTTTGCATAAATCATCATATCTAGTAAATAGTATATCATCAAAAAATATCTCTACTAATAGTATCTTATTCTGAGGTCCTTATTTTATGTACAAGCTACTATTTTCATTAGTTTTCTGAAATCCAATACTTACTAGGTAACCATGTAATCTTTCATACCACTCTCTAGGAGCTTTCTTCAGTCCATACAAGGCTTTATACATTTTTCAAACTATATTCCTTTTGTTAGGATTAATAAAATCTTTAGGTTTCTCAATATTGACTTTCTCTTCTAGAATTCCATTCAAGAATGCATATTTTACATCATTTGGTATACCTTGAATCCTTTATGTGTAGCATATGCTAGAAGAGTTACAACTCCTTCAAGTCTTGCAATAGGAGAAAAAGTTTCCCCATAATCAATACCCTCATCTTGAGCATAACGTTTACACGCTAATCTTGCTTTGTTTCTGGAAACTTCACCTTTTTCATTCATCTTGTTTGTAAAAACCCACTTAGTACCAATCACATTCTTTTCTTTTGGTCTAGGTACAAGAGTCTAGGTTTTTTTATTTTCTATCTTCTCAATCTCTTCATTCATGGTTTCTATCCATATTTCATCATTCAATGCATCTTTAATGGATCTAGGTTCAATTTCACTAAGCAAACATGTACCTTTAATTGTGTTCCTTATCATTATATCTTCTGTCTGATCTCCATTTATTTTCTTAGGCATATGATGCCTTCTGACATATTTTCCATGTACAAGTTCCTTCCTCTTTGATTCTGGGCTTGTTCCACTTGGTTCACCATGTTCAAACATTCTATTTTTCTCTTCCAACTGATAGTTGGGTTCCAATGTCTAAGACTCGGGTGCCTCTGTCTGATACTTGGGTGGCTCTATATGTGACTTGGTTCCCTCTATCTATGACTCAGTTTCTTCAGTCTCAGACTTGGTTTCTTTAGTTAGCATCTCGGGCTGCACAGATTGCAACAAGGTTTGTGCTAATGAATTCAATGGTTGACATGGTTGCTCTCCAATCACCATTGCATGTGTCTTAGGTATAGTATCATATTCATAATGCACAAAGTTTTTGTAGTCCTCGGGCTCTTTACTGCCGTGTTCTTCAATTCTCTCTGCAAACTCATCAATATTTATATCTACACTTTCTATAACTTTATGAGTAGTAATATTCAAACATTTATATGATTTGCTTTTGCAAGAGTAACCTAGGAATATACCTCCATCACCTTTTACATCAAATTTTCCATTTCTTGCTTCCTTCAAGATGTAACATTTACTTCCAAATACTTTGAAATAACGAACATTGGGTTTCTAGCCATACCATAATTCAAAAGGTGTCTTCTCATTACCTTTCTTTAGTTGAAATCTGTTCAAGTTGTGAATCGCAATGCTGATAGCTTCCTTCCAGTATTTGGTCGCAACATTCTTTTCAATCATCAAGGTTCTTGTACAATCCATAATAGATCTATTTCTTCTTTCTTCTATCCCATTTTTTTGTGGTGTACCTGGGGTACATACTTGTCTCGTTATTCCTCTTTCATTATAGAATTCATTGAATTCATTAGAAATGAATTCACCTCCTCTATCAGATCTTAGGTATTTAAGTTTCTTTCCTATTTCCTTCTCAACTTTGGCAAGGTACCACTTAAACTTTTGAAAAGCTTCTAATTTTTCTTTGAGAAACATAACAATCATCATTCTGGAATGGTCATCAAAAAATAGAATGAAATAAATTTATCCTATGTAACTTTTTTTTCCAATTGGTCTGCATAGATTAGTGTTCACTAACTCCAGGACTTCTTTAGTATTGTAATTATTGGTCTTGAAACTAGTTTTTCCCATCTTCCCAATTTGACATTGTTTGCATATTGCCAATTTAGGTTTCTTCAGAATAGGAATACCTCTTACTCTTTTGTTCTTGCTTATGTTGACCAGGTTATCAAAATTCACATGACATAACCATCTCTCTTCTACTTGTGCAGTAAAAAATGAACTATGAGTGAGATCAAGATAGAATAGATTACCTTTTGTTTTCCTATAAGTTCCAACTAGGTTTCCCTTACCATCCAAGAGCTTGGGCTTACCATTCATGAATTCTACTTTAAAACCAATGTTATCCAATTGTGCCACACTTAGTAGATTATGCCCTAGTCCTTCAACCCAATAAGAATTATCACATTTTAATCCTTCTATTAGAGTAATACAACATTTAGAGGAGTGCAGTCGATTCTAGGATATGGTTGCAGGAGCTTCAAGGTAGGAGAAAAGGAAGGGGAAGGGGAAAAAGACCCAAACCATCATCGCCCTCGAGAAGGAGGAAAACGGGACATTTTGAATAATGAAATTAGCGGGAAAGTGTTCTTTGGAAATGCTCAGATGCATTCCGTGCCAGCGAGTCAGGAAAAGGTAAAAGTTGCAGCTGGGGAGGGCTCCACAAAAGAGACAAGGGCGGATTCCCCTCTATCGAGATTCCAAATCTCTGAAGAAGTACTAAAGACAAAGGAAAG
>MU225513.1:4147859-4158529 GCA_018584345.1 Thuja plicata | reverse complement strand
ATCAAGAGTGAGGATTTTGTTTTGAATCATGGTCCAAAAAAAGATGTTGATTTTAGGGGTTAGCCCTTTGATCCAAGCCTTGGCCCAGAAAGGATTTTCACTATTCTCATAATTGAGATTATAGGCCGATCCCACAGTGATACTCCCATTCATAGTATGTTTGCATATCAAAGAATCTTCTTCCAAATTTAGAATCATGGCATTGAGGGTGATATTCAAAGAGAGAAGGGCATCATCCACAAAAGTTAAATCCTTCCATTTCCCATTACTTCTATAATCCATGACCTTAGTACCTATTTCATTTTTACAAATTTCAGCAAAGGGACCCCAAACAGTGTTCATAGCAAGAGACTGGTTACCGATCCATATATCATCCTAGAAATCCACTCTGTTCCCCTTGCCCACTTTCCACTTCACACCTTTCCTAACAGTATTTTTGGCTTTAATCACATTCTTCCATATACAAGATCCCACCGGAATGTCTTCAGTATTAAGAAACTCATTAATAGAATTAGAATTCTTGTTATATTTACTATGCCAAATAGAATTCTATTCACCATTCAAGGTAAAACCCGTCAATCCAAGTTTGGAAAGGAGAGCTTCATTCATTCTTTTAATTTTCCTTATTCCCAAGCCACCTTTGGATTTAGGCATACAGACTTTGTCCCAGGCAATAAGAGCAAATCTATTAGTTTTTTCAACACCATTCCAAAGAAAATTTCTTTGAATTTTTTCAATAGCCTCTGCAAATTTGTTAAGTATCCTATAAAGGCTGAGAGCATAAGTCAACATACTCTGAAGAGAAGATTTGAGAAGTTGAAATTTGCCAGCCTGACTGAGTAGAGCTCCTTTCCATCCTGCAAGTTTCTTATGAAATTTGTCCACCAGAGAGCTCCAAAAGGAACCAAGAGGGTTATTCCCAAGGGGGAGGCCCAAGTAGGTAACAGTGAGCTCCCTAATTTGGCAGTTCATAATTCTTCTTATCTTGTGCTATTTGTACTCAGGAGTATTAATAAAATAAATAAAGAATTTATTCCAGTTGATGATCTGACCAGTAGCCTTACCATAATTGTTGAGGATCTTTCTAAGGTTCTTGGCTTCATTTATAGTTGCTTCCCCCATAAAAATTGAGTCATCCACAAATTGCTGATGAGAGAAAACATAATTAGAGGAGGATGATTTTAGCCCTTTGAGATCCCATTTTCTAATAGTGCTTTCAATGTATCTACCCAAGCATTCAACAATAATCACAAACAAAACTGGAGATAGAGGATCTCCATGCCTTAGACCTCTAGAATATTTAAAGAAGGACAAAGGAGAACCATTCACAAGAACAGAGAAAGTGGGGGAAGACACCAGCTAAATTATCAATTTAATACACTTGGGGTTGAATCCAAAGGTCCTCAAAGTATTCTGCTTAAAATTCCAGTCAACTCTGTCATAAGATTTTGAGAGGTCTATCTTCAGAATGAAACCTTCTTTTCTAGCCATAGTCAGAGAGTGAATATTCTCATGGACCATAATGATACTAAAATCTTCCTTCCCGGTATAAATCTAGTTTGTTGGTGAGCAATTATCTTAGGGAGCAGTTTTAGAATCCTAGAAGTGATAACTTTAGATATAATTTTGTAGGAGGAATTACATAGACTAATAGGATGAAAGAGATCCATAGTGTTTTCCATAGCCTTTTTCAGAATAAGAGCTATGAAAGTTCCATTCATTTATCTGAGAATTCTTTTAGAACCAAAGAATTCTTTAACAACATCAGTAATATCCTTATGGATGATAGCCCAATAATCATGAAATAAAAACATAGGAAATTTGTCAGGAACCAGATATTTACTCCCTTCAAAGGAAAAGATAGTTGTTTTAATCTCTTCATTAGAGGGGATGGCTAAGAGAAAGTGATTGTCATTATCTGTCAAAATTTTGGGTATACTTTCCAAAAGAGAGCTTTGAAATTTCTTCTCAAGCTGGTCATCCTAGGTAAGAAGATTAGAAATGAAGACTTTTGCTTCCTTGGATATATCCTCCTCTTTCTCCACTTCTCTATCTTCAACTTTGAGTTTAGATATTCTATTAGTAGCCTTATGCTTAGTAGCCTTCATGTGAAAGAACTTGGTGTTCCTATCCCCCTATCTAAGCCAAGTGTTTCTAGATCTCTGTTTCCAGAAAATTTCCTCCTTGTGCACAATTTCATGGTATTTTCTCAAGATTTTAATTTCTTTCTCTTTAGGAAATTTAATATACCCTTCCTTTTGAATAGAATCCTGGACCTCTTTAAGCTCAGTCATGATGTCTGACTTAGATGAAAAAATATTGCCAAAAGTTTCTTTATTCCACCTCTTAATACTATCTTTAACATGTTTCAGTTTTTAGGTCATCTTGTACATAGCAGTTCCTTCTATCTTAATATTCCACCATTCACTAATTTTGAAATACATTTCAAGATGAATAGTCCACATTTTTTCAAATTTGAAAGGATAGTTTTTACTTCTAGCTATGGAATCAACAATAAAAGATAACGAGTAGTGGTCAGACCCAGCTCTTATAAAGGCTATCAAGGAAGAATTATAATGCTAAAACCAATCATTAGAAATTAAAGCTTTGTCTAATCTTACCTGGATCAAATCATCACCCGCTCTCCGGTTAGACCAGGTGTAGTTGATACCTTGGAGATCAATATCAGTGAGAGCTTGTCTAGATATAAAGTCCATCAGGTTAATCCTGCTATCCAAGTTAGGTTGTGTTCCACCAAGTTTTTCATCTTCCTTGAGAGGGGTATTGAATTCCCCCATAATAAGCCAACTTTCTTTCTCAAAAGACTTCCTGACCCAATCTAGTTTACTCCAATAGGAAAGTCTCCCACTTTTAGTATTAGGGGTGTAAATATTAGTAAGGATTCAACAAGTTCCCTCCTTGATATGGTGAAATCTAATACAATCCATATTACTTTCTTATATGATAACATCACCCTCAATGATGTATTCATTCCAAAAAGTAGCAATACCACCTGAGTCTCCTTCCGAGATGCCTCCACTACAGTAATTATTTCTATAGTATTTAAGCTTTTCAACTTTTTCCTTAGCCATCTTGGTCTCTTGGATGAGAATGATATCCGGTTTGTTATCTCTAACCATATTTCTAATAAGATCCTATTTGTGAGGGTTGTTTAACCCTCTTATGTTCCAAGATATAATCTTCATTTCTTTTTGGAAATACCCTACTGGGTAATAGTTTTCTGGGTTCCATCTTCTATATTTATAGCTGCCTCTTGATTTCTCTTTCTAGAACTTGGTGGTCTTCCTGGTGGTGAGAGTTGGAATTATCCAACATATGATTGGTAATTTTTTGCATTCTTATGACCTTTTTTTTTGTGCCCTTCTTTTGTTTAGCTTTTGCAACCAGAATGGTTTTGTCTTGTTTCTCAAGGATTTTATCTATTTCCTCTTGGTCACCCCATTTTGGTTTATCTATTTCCTCTGAGTTTTTCTCCCTCTTGTAATGAGTTTTGTGTCATCTCTGATAGTCTAGGACCCAAGACAATATCTTGTTGGGCATCTAAGAAGATGTTGTTTTCATAAAGATTTTCCTATTCTCCCTAACTTTTTGATGGTTCCTCTACTTCTTGTTTAGTAGACTGGTTATCCTCCTGAACTATTTTGTCTTTTTCATCTTGGAGAATACTAATATCATTATTCTCATTATCTAGAGTATCTTTTACAAAGTCTATCATTTCAGCTATATCAATTTCATTAACTCTCTCCTTCTGATCCTTCTTGGACTTATCTTCTTCTGATTTCTCTATCACAACTTTCTCTAGGTTGGTTCGTGCTTCTCCTTTGTCTTTCCCTTCCTTCTCTTTTTCTTTAGATTTCCTAGCTTTCTCTTCTATTTTTTTCTCTGTGATTTTGAGTTCCATACGGGCTTCTTCTTCTTATGGTTCTCTGCATTTTCCAGTTGGCTTCCATTCCTTTTTCTGTTGATTTTTCTTGATTTTATTCATTGGACATTTCTTTGCCCAGTGACCCATTTTTTGCATCTAAAACAAGAAAAAGGGACTGAATCATATTCAATATTTTGGGTCCATTTCCCTAATCTTGACTCCAACTCTATCTCTTCTGGCATATCAATATCTGGAATATTACCTATGAAGGTTCTAGCATGTGCTAGCCTTCTTCTTGAAGCCATGACCGAATCAATAGAAAGAAGTTCTCCATAGGATCTAGCTATGCCAACAAATATGTCCTCATTCTAGTACTCCATAGGTAGCCCAGGGAGCTTTGCCTAGATAGGGACTTGGACTATAAATTCCTCATGAAGGGCCATGTTAGGGTACCATTTCTATAATATCATAGTATTTTTTCCTATACTCCATAGTCCACTACAGATGGCTTGTGTTCTATCTTCTTCACATGAAAAAAAGAAAGATACAAAGCTCTTATTCATAGCTATCACCTCGACTTGGCCTTTTAGTTTCAATATTTTATCAACAAACACTCTAATCACTTCAATATTAGGTCTAATCCCAATAAACCTCCCAACCAAGGCATTTTCAATTTTTTTAATATTATGATCTATAACTTGATCAGGAATAGAAATAGCATATCTAACCTCAGAGATGTTAGATATATTCCTTACAGGTGGGTGTACAGACTTACCTGAAGGTTTTACACCGAAAAAGGGAAGCCCATTTGACTGTCCCTTTTCCTGATACAGGCCCCCCACCTGGGTCCCCATTTCCCATGAATCCTTGTGGTTTACCATCTTCACTACCAACAAAGTTAGTGGAGCCCTCTGTGGTAGAAAGACCTGCATCTCCTGCGGAATCCGATTCTGTGGACAAATTTGAATTTCCAATGCTAGTATTCCCGCTTCCCTGTCACTCCCTGCATTGCTCCCACTCCCACTCCATTTTTTACATTTACAATAAAAAACCACTCCCCACTTGAGAGAAATTGTTGAAAAAAAGTTCCATGCTTGTTAATATACTCTTCACTAATCCATGTGGCATAAATGTTAGGTAGCCCATTCCATTTAACCAAGTAGTCTTTGTAGGTCTTCTTCCTAGTTTTCTTGACAAGTTTGGAGTCAAGAATATTTTCCAACTAAAGTGGTTGGCTAGGTGGAAAATCCTTGACCCATTTAGCCTATGCACCCTCAATATCCTGCAAAGATTTATTAGATCCTGCATCACCTTTAAAAGTAGCGAGATCAAAAATGTTAAAGATAGGAGAAATAGAAATAGTTGGGGGTAAAGAAATTTCATAAGCATTTTCCCTAAATTTATGAAGTATTTGAGAGGGACCAATCTTTCTCATCTTCAACTTAGTTCTCCCCCTAGGTAGCCTTTCCTTGTTCAAGTATGCCCATACTTGATCTCCTTCTTTGGAAGTCACATGTCTCTTCTTTTTCTCTGAACGTTCCTTTTACTTTGCAGTATTCTTATTCAATGTATCTCTAACCTGATCATGAATATGTTTGATCCATGTAGACATTGCTTCACCCTGTGCACTGAATTTAAAGTCACTTGGTAAGTCTCTCAACTCCATGACTCCTCGTTGATGTATTCAATAGTTTACTTGGAATGGTATCTTTCCTATTGACCTATTTACTAAATCATTGAAAGAAAATTCTGCTTGAGGAAGGATATCATCCCAATTTTGTCCTTATTATTTTTTAGAAACCTTAGAAGGTTTTCTAAGGACCTATTTACAACTTTAGTCTTCCCATCTATTTGTGGATGGTATGCAGAATTGAATGACAAGTTTGTTCCCAACTTTTTCCAAAGGGTTCTCCAAAAATGCCCTTGGAATTTGACATCTCTTTCCGAGATGATGGTGATGGAAATATTTGAATCCTCACCACCTCCTTAAAGAACAAGGTAGCAATATGAGAAGCATCATTTGAAAATTTACACGGAACAAAGTGAGCCATTTTGCTAAATTGGTCAACTATAACAAAGATGTTATCAAATCCCTATTTAGTTCTTGGGAGTCCTAGGAAAAAGTCCACACTCACAATATCGCAAGGCTTTGTTGGAATTAGGACTAGTTGATAGAGACCTTTATTGGTCCTAATTCATTTATCCCTTTGGAATATTGTGCAAGTCTCAACAAACTTTCTTCCATTAGTGTGAAGTTTAGGCTAATGATAGTTTCTCCTTATAAGTTCAAGTGTCTTATCAATCCAAAAATGACCCCCTAGTGTGCCACAATGCTTCTCTCTGATCATATTTTCTCTCATGGAGCATTTAGGAATACAGAGTTGACCCCCCTTGAACAAAAGACTACACTACAATAAATATTCAGAATAAATATGCATCTGAGAGAGTAGAGAAAACCTTGTAGATATCACCAAAGTCTGAATCATCCTTGTATAGGTGCTTGAGTGCATCAATTCCCATGCTTTGGACTTGTACTTCTTCAACCAAAATTACTCTTCTACTAAGAGCATCTACAACTTTGTTTGAGGTTCCTTCTTATGCTTTATAGAGAATGTGAATGCTTGTAGTTGTTCAACCCATTTCACGTGCCTGCAACTTAACTTGTCTTGATTGTTAAGAAAACTTAATGCACGATTATCTATAAAAATAATAAATTCCTTTGGTAGCAAGTAGTGTCTCCATTCTTGAGGGCTTGAACCATAGCATAAAGTTCCAAGTCATATGTATTGTACTTTTTCTTGGCTTCTTTCAATTTTTCAGAGAAGAAACCCACTAGTCTTCCATCTTGGCTAAGGACTGCACCTATGGCTAGATTACTAGCATCTGTTTCGACTATGAACAATTTTTTGAAGGTAGGTAGTGAAAAAATGGGATAGTGTCCTACTCTCCCCTTCAAATACTCAAAAGCTTCATCTTCTTGGGTTGTCCACTAGAATTTTGTTTTCCTACCACCCTTGATGGTATCAAGTAAGGGTGCACAAATGTGACTCAAATTTTTGACAAACTTCCTATAAAAGGTAGCCAATCCATGGAAACTCTTGAGTTCTCATGGTTTCCTTGGTGTTGGCCAACTGAGGATAGCCTCCACATTTTCAGGATCCATTTTCAAGGTTCCTTTTGAGATGATGAAACCCAAGAATGTCAACTCTTGTTGCATGAATGCACATTTTTCTAGGTTGATAGACAATTTCTTTGTTAGGAATAACAGTCCACAAGACAACTGAGAGGGGGCGAATCAGTTGTAATATAGATTATTAAACTTTAAACTTTATAAACCAAGTCTGTAAATGTAAAAGATAACATAGTAAATGCCAACACCATAACACAATATTTGTTGTCGAGGAAATCCTGTTAAAGGTAAAACCTTGGTGGGAATTAACACCCACAAATAATGTACTAAGAGTATAGTATCTCTGTTAAAAGATATTAACCCTTTTAGGAGCTTGTTACAACATTATAGTACACATTCCCTATTAGGAGACAAACCCTATTAGGAGTCAATGAAAAAAGTAGGCTCACTACCAAGGCACACTTCCAAAAGAAGGTTAAAGCCACCCTCAAGGATTTACAATCTGAATCAAGTGTATAAAGAAAATACACATTCCAGTGAACTGTCTGATAGCAATTGTCTTTTCTTGGTCAATTCCAATGAAGTATCAACTCTGCTTTGTATCCAATAGTCAACAAGCTTCGTAGCTTCCACACATCTCTATCCTTTTTCCTCTCTCACACTTCTCCACAAGAAATTATCATTCATATATACCCTCTTACAATAATTCATTAGGTCTTCCAGTTAAGCTTTCCTAATACATAATTAACTAGGTCAGCCAA
This sequence comes from Thuja plicata, assembly GCA_018584345.1. Classification (NCBI taxonomy): domain Eukaryota; kingdom Viridiplantae; phylum Streptophyta; class Pinopsida; order Cupressales; family Cupressaceae; genus Thuja; species Thuja plicata. Next base: position 4,150,752 of record MU225513.1, on the reverse strand, counting down.
TTAAGGCTTTCCATCATACAAATAATTACATAACCCCTTGCTAAGATACCCATGGTATCTATAACAAGTATACATCATTTAAAATCCATCACATATACTTCTAGATCTATAATTCATTCTCATAATTAATTTCACATGCTACATGTTTGAAGTCAGCCAAGAAATAGGTCTTCTCAAGAATACATGCCACAAATGACGCCACTAGTATCCAAACAACAATAAAAATCAACCCATTACTCTACCATATGTTGGTTGTCCACCAGTAAGCTTGCATGTTCTGAAATATCTTCACCCAAAAGATATAACTGAAACAAAGAGGCCTTCTCTCTCAAAAACCATAGTTACAGTCCAGAAAACCAGTCTTCATCAAATCAACTGTAACATCGACAGTATGCAACATAAAGCCAAGAAACCTTAGGAATAAGGTAAACACACATCCTTCTGTGTAAATCCAACTTTGATTGTTCTGAAACATCTGTATAGTGTCCATACACTCCTTCCAGTCAAGTAGCCAGTCTGTCTACTTCACAGAAATATATGTTGACATCAGTGACAAAACACGAGTATCAATAGAATGATCAATAACCAAAATTGATATCATCCAACAATCTCCCCATTTGGCATTGATGGAAACATATGGAAAACTCCATATGCATCAACCCAAAAGTACTCTCTCTCAATACAATCTTCTCAATATCCTCAACACAAATCTCCCCAAAAAAGTAGGGATTTTCACATAGATTCCTTCCCCCTTTGGAAGCAATGGCAAAGGGTGCCATAACTCATCTGTAGTCTTCTATAGTCATTTTCAAATCTTCATTTCTAATCAACTAGGTGTAGGATTACCCAACTGTACTCCATATTATTCTCCTGCGATCACTCCCCCTAAGGAGTAGATCCATACATAAAGTCTAGAGAATGATATAGCTCTAAGATCCACTGGACTGATGCATATATGCATCATTTTAGTCTTCACTAGGATGGGAAATTACCCCAAGCATGCCTCTGAGATATTCAAAGGAATCTTTTGGCAAAGGTTTAGCAAATATATCTACTATCTATTCCTTGGTGCTGATATACTCCAGTTTAATCTCTTTATTTGCTACCTTCTCCCTCAAGAAATGATACTTGATAGAAATATGTTTAGTCTTTGAATGCATTACAGGATCATTTGACATATTCATTGTGCTAGTCTTATCACAATGGATAATCATTGATTCTTTGAAAATTATTCCAATGTCCTTCAACATTTATTTCATTCAAACGACTTGTGTAAAGTTTATTGCAGCAACAACATACTCTGACTCAGTAGTAGATTGAGCAATATAGTTCAGCTTCTTTCTTAACCAAGAAACCAGCCTTTTTCCAAGGAAAAATGCACCACCACTTGTACTCTTCATGTCATCAACATTACCTGCCCAATTAGCATTAGTAAAAGCATGTAATGTAAAATCATCATATTTTTCATACCATAATCCATATTCTACTATCCCTTTTAAATATCTAAAAATTCTTTTTACAGCAGCAAAATGTGTCTCTTTAGGATCTTCCTGATATCTAGCCACAATTCCAACTGTATTGGTAATATCTGGTCTAGTGTGTGTTAGATATTTTAGATCTTCAATCATTAATCTATATTTAGTTTGAAAACCACTTTGAGTCTCATCAGTTTTAGTTAGTTTGTTTCCTGTTACCTTGGGTGTTCCAACAGGTTTACAATCTTCCATCCCAAAAAAATTTAGTATTTCCTTAAGATACTTGGTCTGAGATATAAAAATTCCATTCTTACTCTGATTAATTTGCAAACCAAGAAAAAATTTCATCTCACCAATCATTGAAATTTCAAACTCATTCTCCATTTCTTTAGCAAACTTCTTACTCATTTTATCATTGCCTCCAAAAATGATATCATCAAAAAAAACTTCTATAATTAAGATTCCATCTTCATCAGTGAGCATGTGACACATTTCCTTCTAGAAACATAGTCCTTGCAGCATCTAATATGGTTATGTTTCTTCACTCTGCTATCCCATTCTGTTGTGGAGTTCTAGGTGCTGAAGTCTATCTATGTATTCCATTTTCTTCACAGCTTGTATTAAATAGCTCTTATGTAAACTCTCCTCCTCTGTCTAATCTCAAACACTTCATCTTTAAAATAGATTCATTCTCAACTTTCACCTTGAATAACTTGAACTTGTCAAATGCTTCAGATTTATCTCTTAAATATGTAACCCACATCATTCTAGAAAAGTCAGCAACAAAAATTATAAAATACCTTTCACCATAGTATGATCTTGTTCTTGTAGGACCACATAGATCTGTATGCACCAGATCCAACTTCCCTTTTTCTGAATAAGCTTTGCTCTTGAAAGTGCTTCTAGTATATTTCCCCATAACACATTCTCTGCACATAGTGGTAGATGGATTTATAATTATAGGTAGATCTCTTACTACTTTTGTCATACTTGCCTTCACAATGTTATCAAAATTTACATGAAAAAATATTTTGTGCCATAACCAACTATCATCAACCTTTGCAACAAAACAAGAAGCTTCAGATGTGTTCAGTTCAAATATATTAACTTTGGATTTAGTACCGGATGCTACCAAGTCTCTTGTTTTACTCTTGATAGAACATTTTCCATTGATGAATTTTAGTTGATAACCCTTGTCCACTAGATGTCCAACACTCAACAAATTATGCTTAAGTCCATCAACAAGTAATACATTGTCAGTGTTAGTCTTTCAATCCAAAGAAATATATCAAATTCCAATAATAAGTTTAGGAGTATTGTCACCAAATCTAACAACACCACCATCATGTCTTTTCAAACTCACAAACTTGTTTTTATCTCCAGTCATATGATGTGAACAACCACTATCTATGACCCAT
>MU225513.1:4117018-4147734 GCA_018584345.1 Thuja plicata | reverse complement strand
CTTGCATAATAACATTCTTTGTCCTTTGAGAATTTAGATTTGAAAAACTTAGGTTTGTGCTTTGGAATTATTGTAGGACATCTAGATGCAAAATGACCGATCTTGTTACATGAAAAACATTTCAAAGATAATTTTCCCTCAAACTTACCCTTACCTCTCTTTTCTCTTCTAGCAATCAGTGCCACAACTTCATCGAGATTCCTTTCTTCTTGCTGTATTTGTTCCCATTCATCGGCATAGGCTCCAAGTTCTTCTCTTAGGTCACTACTGCTTCTTCTTGCATTTCTAGGTAAGATTCTTTTGCTTTTGTGCATGGTTTCTTTGAAGGCTGACTCAACCTTAGGTAAAGTGTCTCCTAATTCTACATCTTATAATGTAGTTATCTTGCCAATCAACATCTCTCTGGTGAAGTTTGGTGTCAAAGGTATGATCTCCTCTATAGCCTGAACCTTGGTTCTATATGCAGGTGTCAAAGATCTGAGTATCTTTGCAATCAATTCTTCCTCACTATAAGTTCCTCCAGAGTTCCTAATACCAGTAACCACTTCAATAATTCTTTGTGCATATGCTTTGATGTTCTCTTCTTCTCTCATCTTCAGTGATTTCATCTTTGTCTTATAGTTCTGTAACTTTTCTTTCTTTGTAAACTTGTCTCCAACATATAGTGCTTCCAGTCATGTCCAGATTTCATGTGTAGAGTCCAAGTCCTTTACTTTAGTAAATTCTCCTTCTGATAGTGCACTAATCAGGGATTCCCTTGCAACCATATTGCCCAAAAAATAGCTTCTTTTCATCTTCAATGGCTTTCTCTAATTGTTCTGCCAACTATCAAAGTTTTTAGGATCAAACTTTGGACTATCCTTCCTATAGTAAGTCATCTTCAGGATCACCTAAAGATGTTAAAATTTCTTTCTAAGGACCAATAGCTCTAATACCAATTTTTAAAAATAATAGTCCACAAGACAACTAAGAAGGGGGCTGAATCAGTTGTAATATAGATTATTAAACTTTAAAATTTATAAACCAAGTCTGCAAATGTAAAAGATAACATAGTAAATTCCAACACCACAACACAATATTTATTGTCAAGGAAACCCTATTAAAGGTAAAACCCCAGTGGGAATTAACACCCACAAATAATGTACTAAGAGTATAGTATCCATGTTAAAAGATATTAGCCATGTTAGGATCTTGTTACAACATTATAGTACACAGTCCCTGTTAGGACACATACCCTGTTAGGAGTCAATAAAAATAGTAGGCTCACTTCCCAAAGAAGGTTAAATCCACCCTCAAGGATTTACAATCTGAATCAAGTGTATAAAGCAAATACACATTCCAGTGAACTATCTGATAGCAACTATCTTTTCTTGGTCAGTTCCAATGAAGTATCAACTCTGATTTGTATCCAATAGTCAACAAGCTTCATATCTTCCACACGTCTCTATCCTTTTTCCTCTCTCACACTTCTCCAAAAGAAATTATCATTCATATATACCCTCTTACAATAATTTATTAGGTTGGCCAGTTAATATTTCCTAATACATAATTAACTAGGTCGGCCAATTAAGGCTTTCCATCATACAAATAATTACATAACCCCTTGTTAAGATACACATAGTTTCTATAACAAGTATACATCATTTACAATCCATCACATATACTTCCAGATCTATAATTCATGCTCATAATTAATTTCACATGCTACATGTCTGAAGTCAGCCAGGAAATAGGTCTTCTCCAGAATACATACCACAACTGACATCATCAGTATCCAAACAATGATCGAACTCAACCCATTACCATACCATATGTCGGTTGTCCATCAGTAAGCTCACAAGTTCTGAAATATCTTTGCCAGAAAGATATACTTGAAACACAGAGACCTGCTTTGTCCAGAATCATAGTTACAGTCCAGAAAATAGTCTTCACCAAATAAGCTATTACATCCATAGTATGTAAGATAGAGCCAAAAAACCTTAGGAATAAGGTCAACACACATCCTTCTTCATAAATCCAACTTCAATCATTCTGAATCATCTGTACAGTGTCCGTACACACCTTCCAGATAAGTATCTAGTATGTCTTCTCCATAGAAATATATGTTGACATCAGTGACAAAACATGAATATCAACAGCATGATCAGTAACCAGAATTGATAATGATTTATTCTCATGTAGTATTTGGAGGACTAGTTCCAAGTGTCTCATATTCTCTTCTTTAGTGCTACTAAAGATCAAAATTTCATCCAAGTAGACTACTACAAATTTTCCTATGACATCATGAAGCACTTCATTCATTAGCCTTATGAAAGTGCTATGAGCATTACTAAGACTAAATGGCTTCACAAGCCATTCATATAATCCCTCAGTGGTTTTAAATATATTTTTCCACTCATCTCCAAGCCTTATCCTTATTTGATAATAGCCTGATTTGGGGTGTATCTTGGAATAATAACATGCTCCTCCAAGTTGGTCTAATAGATCCTCTATTCTTGGTATAGGGAATCTATATCTGAATTTTATTTTGTTTATTACCCTAGAGTCAGTGAATAGTCTCCATTTTCCATCCTTATTAGGGGCCAAAACACTTGGTACTGCACAAGGGCTAAGACTCTTTTGTATGATTCCTTTGGTCAACAATTCACTAATTTATTTAGTGACCTCTGTATTCTGATCAAGGGTGCTTTTATATGCAACTTTGTTGGGTATGGAAGAACCTAGAATAAAATTAATCTAATGACATATGTCCCTCGATGGTGGGAGTTCATCTATTGTATCTCCTACAACTAATCCCTTATACTTCTACAGTAGACTATCTACTTCTTGAGGTACCTCTTTGTGCACTATTTTCTCCTTTGGTTTAAGGACTAGGGCATATCTTACCTCTGAATCTTGAATAGTACTGATCATTTCTTGTTCTCCTGTAAGCATGACTAATTTTGCTTTTGTTTTTTCTTGTTGAGGGTCAGGAAGAGGGAGTAGATTGTATTTATGACCACCCTGATTGATTTGATACTTGTTTGTGACTCCATCATGTTTAGATTGAATATCATAATGTCATGGATGTCCTTAAAAAAGGTGACAGGCATCCATATCTACAACATCAAAAAGGACTCTATCCTTATATTCTTTGATGGAAAAATCTACCCAAGCTTGTTCATTTATAAGGGTCTGTTGTCCTTTTGTCAACCAAGAAACATGGGAGGTATTTGGGTGGGGTACTTTCTTCACTTTTAATTTATCTACCATCTCCCTGGATACAATATTTTTAGTAGAACAAGAATTAATAACTAACTTGCATACTTTTCCATGGCTCTTGCAGTTGGTTCTAAAGAGATTATTTCTTTGAGGAGGCTCCACTAGCATAAGTGCTTGGATTAGGGTCCTCTTCATCATGAGGAATATTTCATCTTCTCTAGTATAGTCTCTCACACTCTCAACATCATCTTCTTGCACTAGGTTGTCCCTCCTTTCACCTTGGTTATTCTGTCTACTTTTTTCTGGATACCTACTGGTGTAGTGGCCTATTTGATTGTAATTATAGCACTTGATATGTTCATTGTTTCTTCCTCCTTTTCAACCCCTACCATTTCCTCTTCTTCCTATGTATCCACCCCTTGAACTGATTTCTCTTTGTGTGCTCTCTTTATTGGATTCTCCTTGTGGTGTATTACTTTGTCCTCTTCCCCCAAAGTTTCCTCTTCCTCTATCAATCTTACCTTTTCCTCTACTACTCTATTCATTTCTTATTCTGAACTTCTCTTCTACCTTTAGTGCCAATTGATAGAACTATTTTACTGTGGTATGGCTTATTAGGCTAATCTCATCTTGAATTTAAATTCTTAGTCCTTGCATATATCTAGCAGGATTTACACATTTTGGTTCAGAAAGCTTGGATTTCATCACCAATTTCTAAAATTCTTCTTTGTAGGTTGAGATATCCATCTCCTTTTGTCTTAGACTCATCCTTTTCTTATGAAGTTGAAATTCATAATCTTCAGGGACATAATTTTCCCTGAGTAGGGCCACCATTCTCTTCCATTTGGTGACTGGACTCTTTCCTTTCTTCACCCTATCATCTTGAGTGAAGTTACACCATGTGAGTGCAGAGCCTTTAAACTTTGAATTAACAATCTTCACCCTCTATTTTTTAGGATTGTCTTCACAATAAAAGAAACTATTTAGGGAATCCACCCAATCCATTGCAGTATCTGGGTCCATATTCCCATTGTATGTAGGCAACTCAAGCTTGGTATCCATGGTTCTCCTCTCCAAATATTTTAAAGTCTTCATAAGTAGTCTCTGGTCTGCAGGACATTCATCTTCCTCTTTCTCAAGGGGTTCTTCTTCACTCCCTTCTTCAACATATTTAGAGTTACCACTTTTCTTATGAAGCCCTTCCCTAAGCTCTTCCATTTGTTGTCTCATTAACTTCATCTCAATTTCTCTTTTTTCATCATGCTTTTTCCTTTGCTCTCTGAGGTATCTTACTATCTTTGCATTGGTCATCCTTGTTGAAAACCCTCCATCATCTTCTCCTTCCATGGTGTTGGTTTGATTTTTCCCTTAAGGATCTTTGATGCTCTAATACCACTTGATGTAGAGCTCTCCTCTATTTAGGAAACTTTGATGTGGTGTGACCTTAGGTGTCTTATCTACACCCAAATTGGATCAAGAGAGTGCTCTACACCTTTAAAAGATCCTGCAAACAATCATCAAATACACTATCCATCTAGAGGATACTAAGTCTACTTCCATAGGAAGTGACTATTACTTGATTTTGAGAAAAATAAGAACCTAAGTTTTTAAATCAGGATGGGAAGGTTCCATACAATTTAATGATCTCCAAAAGAAATTATTTATTACCCTTTTAAAGAGTCTAAGAACTTAGACTGCAATTTTAGCTTATAAGCCTTCTTGGCTTGTAGCCCTATTGAGTGAGTATTTAGGACTTAGATTAAATATTTCCCAAAGGACCTATCAAATAAATATTAGATCCAAAAACCCTTTACAGATTTATTTCAAACCCCAAAAACATAAACTCCCAACCACAAGGAAGAGTATCGAATGCTTACTGTTGCAATAGACCTAATTAGGCCTAAAAGTGTTGATTTGTTCTAGAAGTCCTCACCAGTCGAACTCCTCAAGAAAGATACCACTTGAAATGTTTAAAGGGGTCACTTAGAGACCAAAATCCACCATTAGATAAATTTTTTCCACCCCCAAAGTGCTTCTAATACTTCATTCTTCTCTGGACTGAACCAAACACATAGAGATGCTTGGGCTAGGGCTTGCAAGTAAAAATAGTAGATCCTTTCCACTTATCCCAAGCCTCTATAATACTATATTACATTGAACCTACTTGAATTTATCTAAGGGAAAATGAATTCCCATAGTGGAAAGGCAAGTTAGGGCATGATCTCTAAAAACTGCCAATCCAGGAAGGGTTTCTGCACCTAAGAGAGATTTATGTATAATTTTTGATTTTGATCTTAGAAACACTTCAAAAGAATTGAATCTATTACTTATCTCATCCTAGATTTTAATTCATTCACTCATTTTATTCTTTCAATTTGTACCATTCCATACGTGTTCAATTTGCAGACAAAATTGAGGAAAAATATGGAATTTTATTGATTTTCAAATTCAAACTTACATCATGATGTCTTACACCCACCTGAAAGGGCTTATGAATACCTTCCCCAATGGATAAAACCACATTTTAAGGTTGTGACCTTTGGGAGGAAATTACATTATGTTTAGTAACTTTTTGCAAAAGTTACTTAACAACATCTCTTGCTTTGTGCAACTTTTTTGCATTTATTGCAAAAGTGCATTTTTTCCCTAATAGGACCTAAGTCTAAGATCCTAGATATTATTATTGACTTGAAACATAATAGAAAATCCTAATAACATATCTAGACTAATCTAAACACAAATCATGCCAATTGACCATAGTCAAAGCCCAAGTTTTATAAAGACACGAAGGGTGACTAGGCCTTACAAGTTGGCTTATTAGCAATGTTTGAAAAGTTGTTAAAGACCCTTAGGCATGGAGGCCCTTGGGTGAATCCTTTGAAGACCTAAGAAGGAAATTTTTTTTGAAGAATGTAGGGAGGTTCCCCTACACCATATCCTCAAGATGTCTTCCTCTTTTCTAGTCTATCTCAACAAATTCTAATCTTGTAGCAATATGTCTAAGCATATCAGGTAGACCTAGATCTGGATTTCCTCTCCCATGAACCATCTTCAAGCCCTCAGCAATTGTAGGTCAGATTGAAATATTCTACCCCACAACAATATCAACCAACTTAAGTTAGGGTTTACAAGAAGGAACCTATATCTCACCTTTTCTCTGATACCACCTGACACAAGGAGGTGAGGAGAATAGGGGCACAAGGAACTCCCATCTATCCAAACATCCTCGCAAAACAACTCAGAAGAAACAACACCACAAGTGAGAGAAGTAACAACACAAATTTATATTATTTCATCATCAAACTTGTTACATGTTGGGTTTTAAGGCCTTCCCAGTTTTGGCCATATACATTCAGATGTTACAAAATAATCTTTATACATGCGAGGTCACAGACCTATAATTTGCATATGTTGATATAATCTTCTATATCCAAACTGATCCCTAATCTAAGAATAGAAAACTAAATATATTCAAGAGTCCACCAAAGAAGTTAGCACACAGATCCTAAAGATCCAACATAGGAAACAATAAAGACCGAGATTTAGGTCCACACATATCCCAATGAGAGATCCCAACATTAATTACACTACAAAAATTAAATGCATAAGTCATCTAGAAGATCCAACTTTAAATACACAACTCGATAAGAAAGTCAACTGAGCATAGAGACTAGTCAATGAAAACCCACTGAGTAGCCAAACACTACCGAGACCTATCAGTAAAGAAAAAAAAAAACAAGTAGTTGAGCCCGAGTGGAGAACAAACAAGTCTTCAACCGAGCGAACAAAAGCAGTTCCCAAGCACTTTACCGAGCAACCTCCAACAAGCTACTAAACCAAGGAAAACATATTTTTGGTTGATCAGGATTTCCAAAGAACCCAATATTCTCTTGCATCAGATCTACATAGACAAGAAGCACGGATAGCAAAGATCAAGGTAACAGACAAATTTCTAATGTAAGCTCATACGACAATTTCTAGGTTCCAATACGATAATTCCTAGGTTACTAGACGAGTTGTTGCTGTTATAGTGTTTTGTCATATGAAAATTCTGTTAAGTGAAAATGATAGTGTATAACAAGGACAATTTTCCACTTGTTTTGGATTAAATTCGAACCACATTGCATAATCTTGAGGTGAAAATATCAAGGTTTGAAGGTTTTTATGTCATTTTTATGTTAGCTTAAGGTGATTCAAACACATAAAACACAAAGGAGTGAAAATCAAGAACTTCGTATCCCTAGAGTAAATTTGGCTTAGTAAGAAAATCCACACTTGTTGACTTGGGTACACACCTAATAGATAATCAAAATAAGGCCGCCACCAAGCATGCAATGGCTCTAGTCATGAAGTGTATTTGTTGACTCCAAATTCTAATGGGGGAATGATATAACGAGTGTCTTGGGGGAATGACTATCTCCCTTTCACTTGGATTATCTACTTTCAAAGGTGAACAAGGTGGTTTCTACTCTATGTATTTGAGTATCTCTATTCAATTGTATCCTTTTCATCAGTGCAAGAGCGATTGAGACATATAGTCTTGAAAAACATCTTAGAACAAGAAGTCATGTAAATGTGATTGAGACTGATAGGCCCTACTTTGTGTTAGACATGGTCCAAGTATAAGCTCAAATGACATCCGACTCTTGAGGCTTTGGCCCCAAAGAGTAAATTTTTTAACATGAGTTGGAGTGGTGTGACTTACACCTTGTTCTCACGTGGTTCATCCCAAGAGATATTTTCCTCAACTGGAAGGCCCAATCTAAAAGGTATGCATACATTAAAGTGGATAGAAAAGAGAAGGTAGCGATTTTTGATTCTCCCTCAAAGAGGAGAAGAACATAATTTCCTACTTTTTTTGTGTCTCCCAAACACTCCAAACACTACAAGTTTTCCTAAAATAATTTCTTTCCAAATAAATCAAACATGTTTGGGTTTTTGATTCTTCCTAAGGGAAGAAGAGCATAGTCCCCTAATGTCCAATTCAACTCACACAAACAAACCCTAATTAAACTAGGTTCGTAAGAAACCATTTAAGAAGACACACTTTTGTTTGGTTGATGAAGTCAAGAGGCAAATTGAAAACACAAATGTTTAGTATTTTCAACAAAATTTATCTCTTTAAAGCATCCTAAAAGCACAAAAATGTTAGTAGTTTGTGATAAAAAGTGTTCTAGTGTGACTTTGGTAAATTCTTCCACTAAACGTCCTACAAAAAGCCAGTTAGGCTGTCAAACCAGAGAGAAAAAAAGTCACCAAAAATATGTTAGAGGTTAGCAACTCAAGACCAAATCATATACACCTCTAAAAATAATCTCTATTTCTAAAACAAGAAAGTACAGAGGATAGACTGAAGCAAAACTCGTACGAAAAAAAATGCAAGACCATGTGACAAAACAGGGTAAGATGATCTCCTTTATGACAAATCTAATATTCCAATATGAAAAATTAAAAGGAAATAAATACTCGTACAACAATACATATATTCTAAAATGAAAAAATTAGTGACCATTGATTTTTCGTATGAGAAGGTATGAAACACAGGACAACATTAAGCATAGTTTCATCAAAAATATGAAAATAAATGAAAATTGGGGTAAAAAACCATTTTTTGCCCTACGGTGGGCACCAAATGTGTGTGGTAAAATATGGCCTTCAACCTACAACACCAAACACTCAATAAACCATTAATTCAAAGGGGGTTAGTATTAAATGTGAATCAAAATCATTACACAAACTACCCTCAAGAGAGGCTTATTTCTTCCTATTTGAAAGAAAATTTCATTCTTAGAAGATTCTTATTAGATTGGCATGCAGAATCAATCACTAAAAAACTTCAAAATGAAAGATTTCATGAAATGAGTCAGATGCATGAACTTGCATGCTTTGCTCTCAAAAAGCTTGGAAATAACATGCATGCACAAGAAAATGAAATGCATATTAACCATGAGATAAAGCTAAGAATTTCATTATAAGCTACCAAATGAAGCTATAAATGAAGTTAGAATCTAAATGCAAGAAATATAAGCCACCATGAAAATGGAGGCAAGAGCAATGATCAAAACCTAGAAAAAAAACTAGCATTATAACTTTACTTCTCAAATTGCCTCATGCTTGAACAAAGGGAGCTATCCCTTTTATAGGAAATTTGGTGAAACAAATGGTCAAGATTCACTAAGAAGCATGGTAGAGATGCAATTTCCCTTAACCCATGTGGTCTTGATCCAAGTGGAATGCTTTTGATTGGTTAACCTTGTACTTGTTTGGGGGAGAATGAGACAAATTTGGCAATTTCCCTATTTAATTTCTTTTAATTGAATTTTGAGTGCTCACACATGTGTGAGGATGTGTGAATGGGTTCATTTAATTAAAAGAGGTATAGGAATTTTAATTAAACCCAATATTTTAAGCAATTAAGTGATTTAGGCTTTGATTAACAATTGTATTTAACAAGTCATGTTTAATTATGCAAGCAAGTTTGATTAAATGCTCCCATAATTAGGGTTTAGTGATAAATGTCTTTGATTTAAGATTTATTAAGACCAATTTACTATAAATAGGGGCCATATGTTTCCTAGACCAATTTTAGGTGATTACAGGTTCTACTAATGGATTACATCTCTCTGGTACATCAAAATGTTTACATGGTTATAGTTTCTATTGGTACCCATTGGTTGTTGTGCTTATAGAGTTCTTCCACGTGTTCTTGCTACCTAGAAATTATTGTAGTGCATTAAATTTTTTGGTATAGTGTTCATATTTTATGTCTAGACAGACTCTATCAGGTTTCACCTATTTATTGGTTCAAAAGTTTTGTTGATCAAGACATGGTCATGGTTGTAGTGTTCTAAATTTACCTATCATCTTTAATTGTGCTATGTATCATGCATATCTTAAGGGTGACCTATCTTTAGGTCTTTTAGTAATGTAGTATGAATATTTCTTATGCATGACCTATATTTAGGTTCATAGGTAGCATGCTAAGTATAATTTTAATATCTTTTGTATTGAAGCTGACATGTTTTGTGGCTTGTCCAACGTGTGTAATAATATTATTGGATGCATATAAAAATGGATAAATTATTTTAAATCTATGAGATATGATAGTATGAGAGTATGCAAATGAAAGGGAGAAAGAGTGTATGTATGTACAAACTAGAGATCTGTAGATGATATAATGGTTGTCTAGTTCAGTGCATATCTGTGGTAGTGGTATGTAAGAAGAAGAAAGTTGATTAGAGTGTTCAATGATATCAAATAATTTTGTACATACTGTGTTGCATAGGTTTGATATGCTAACAAAAGATCTATAATGTCTCTGCTACTGTCAGTAACTAATGTGCTATCAGTTGGAGCAGTTTCATGCATAGGAAGATGCAACTCTATCAATTCACATTTTGTCAATAAATTATTTTGTATTGGCAATGATCCTACTTGTATTGGAAGTTGGATTTTCTCTTTTATGTGTAGTTAGCCCAACTAGTAGTGAGACAAACACTAGTGAGAAAATGGGTAGTGAGCCCTTGTAAAAATCACCTTAATTGGTGTTCATTTCATTAGAATTAGTTTCTCTATGGTTTTTCCCAGTTTGGGTTTCCACATAAATTCTAGTGTTCATTGTGTTGATGGTTTTGTGATTTTAAATTTAAATATGTTATAAGTTTCTGATTGGTTTAAGTTTTTACCAATTTAGTAAAATTTTAAGAAATTGTTTGTGAATAACTGATTCACCCCCTCTCAATTATTCATCATGTTCAACAATTGGTATCATAAATTGGTCCCTTGTAGATAGATCTTAACCGTTTGAAGGAGATCTATGGTGTTTGAATAAATTGGGAGTGAGTACTATTTTGATAAGGATTAAGAAATCGTGATGAGTAACATTGAGTGCAATGAATTAGAGAATAAGGAGCTAAAATAAACCTAAAAGAAACAAATGCATGTATCTCAAAGCTGAGAAATAAGATCCAAAAATTCAAAGCAAGGCAAAAGGAATTCAATCATGAATTAAAAGAATCGAGAGAAAAGGTGGAATTTCTTGAAATGAAGCTGAGTGACAGTAGAAATACTAAGGAAAACTATCTCATTTGGGTTCATTTTTAGACAAACATTTCTGATGGACAGTGTTGTTTTCTTTGTTATTAGATATTAAGAGGTTAATTATGTCATTTGCTTTTTTTTTTTTCAAACTTGCCCAACTTTCATTAGATTTTTGATGGATATTACTTTCTTAGGAGATTAAGGTGAGTGTTCATTGAAAGTGCGGCAAAAAAGAGGAAATTAAAAAAGTAAAACAAAATTTGTTAGGGTTACTCAAGTATAAAATTGAAACAACGAATGTATTTTTTGTGACTCTAACAACATTTTTCTAGGTTTGTGAAGGTTATAGACCAAAATTTTTATAGTCCAATTTTGTTTCCTGTGAAAAAAAATCATGTTTGACAAAATTGATCAAGAAAAAAATAAGGAGACAATTGCTAGATTGTGCTCTAGCTTGTAAAGAAAAGGTGATGGGAAATGTTATTGTCCATACAAAAATTGCAAGGGCTTAAAGATGTGAATGCTTTTAATCACAACATCTAAGAAGCATTCTAGGCAGCATGGTCACATTGAAGAGGGGCATAATTATCATCCATTGCTAAGTTTTTCATTATATGTGTTTATATTTACATCATTTGAAAATGTTTATATCATTTTGATAATTTATATACATAAAAAATCACTTGATGATAAGATCATGATCATGGTTTATTTATCTTGATCATAACTATATAGGTGGGGTGGTCTAGGGCACATGATATGTGTAACCATCCTAATTTGGTCTGCTCTAACCATAGACCCTATTTTACCTAAGTGTGAACAAACCCCTAATTATGTCAAGACAATTTTTCAATTTATTGGCATAATTCATTGAATCAAATTTAATCTCCTAAGTGGTTTTAATCACTAAATCAAATTAATTGCCTTAGCCAATTAAATCAATTAAATCAAAACAATTGAATTAAATAAAAAAACAATTCAATTCAATCAAAATATTTCTAAAGATGGCTAAATTAATTAATAAAAGGGAATTAAATAAATCCCCAAATTACATTTCCATTTATAAAAGGGAAAGTCCATTCCCTAACCAATGGGAGTAAAATCACTTGGATCACCTCACATGGATCACCAAAGATTCAATATCCACCTCTCTTCCACTTTCAATATTAACCTCTCATTCACCTAATTCTTCTATAAATGGAATGAATTTTAAGCTCAATGGGCCCCTAATTTTAGAAGTAAACTTATGTTGCTTGCATTCTTAGAAATCTTTATGCATTTTAGAGTAAATCTTGATTGCATTCTTATAATCTTCAATTTGAAAATTAAAATGAGCCATTTCTTGAGCATTTAGGCTAGTTTCTTTAAATCTTTCATTCTAAGTTGTATATGTCACTGATTAATGCTTAATCTGAGGGCAATTATAGAATTATTTACACTACTCTTAGATAGGAAGCAATAAGTCCATTTTAGTGTTTGATTTTATGGCATATTATTTTTTTTACACTAATGTAATGATTTATTGAAGTGTTGTGTTGCAGCTTGCAGGAACCACAAAATACACACACATTTTTTACGCCCACCGTGGGCCAAAATCTTGGGATTTACCCCATCTTATTCTTCATTTTGAGATAATTTCTCTCATTGTTTGCAGGTAAAGGGTCACCTTTAATGATCAAGGCTCATTTTTGGGAATGGGATAATTTTCAGGAAATAGGCTCACACCTAGGATATCAGGGCTCACATCTGGGGAATATTGAATCGCTTATGGTAAAGCATCCAATCTAGTTAATTCTGGGTTATTTTCAGGAAATACAGTCGCAATTAGGGAAAATAGGATTGCATCTGGTTTTTAAGTTTGAAAATTGAAAAATCTAACCATTAACCCTTGGATGTTTTCTGTCTTTGTTGTTTGAACAACCTAATACTTGTTTGTAGATTGTTGTCTTTACCCTTTTTTCTCAAAAAGGGTGGAAAAGGAATTGTTAACATGTGTTTTGCAAATTTTTCATAGAATAAATTGTCCTTAGTTCTTCAAAGTTTCAAATTATAACAGAAATTCTCATCATTTAATAAATAAATCAGAGGAGTATGCTCTTTTCCTTCAAGGAAAATTAGAAACTCAAAAGTTGATTTAGGACTTGAGAGGAATTTGGAGTAAATGAACAAGGAAAACTTCATTGTTTAATTCATTTTGGACAAGTAATTGAACAAAGAAAATCACTAAATATTGTGGGATTAATTGAACACGTTTCACTGTTTAAATTTCCCTTTGGACAAGTAATTAAACAACACAAGTCACCTAAATTTTGTGGGAAAAAGAACTTCATCGTCTAATTTGGGATATTGTAATTGAACAAGCAAAGATCTTGAATATTGTGGAAAAAATACAAACAAACTTTGCTTTCAAGCACTTGTGTTTTCATAACTTAGGAATATCTAAATCAAAATTAAGCTTGTTCTTGATCTAACTAGAGGATTTTCTCTTCCTTCCAAGTGGGGGAATAAAAAACTTGACATGGGGGATTGATTTAATGAGTGAAGTCATTTGATGGAAAGAACATTTGTTGAAGTTCTTGTGGGAAAAAATGGCATGGACTAAGAGAGTATTCTCTTCTTCTTTCGAAGAATCATAAATCTTGAAATCCTAAGCTCGCCAATCCTTTTAATGATTTTTAAACATTAGAGGGTCTACCAGTTGAGGAAAACATCTCCCGGGAACAAACCAAGTGAGGAAAGGTTTACACCAACCCTTCCAACTCACTATAAATAATTTCTTCCTTGTAGACTAAAACCTCAGAAGATGGAATCAGTTTTGTTCTTGGAATTTTGACATCATTCCTTGAACATGCTTGGGTGTGTGTAGAGTGGAGCCACTTGAATCTTGCTTGAAATACTACACACATTTGAGTACTCATAGGGATATATGCCTCAATTTTTCCTTGTGCAATTCTATGGGAGACGGTTTCGAATGGATTTCCCCATCATAAACAATAATTTTTTGTCAAAAATTCTAGATTCATCCTCAAAAGGGTGATAATATTTGTGCAAGGCAAAAAGTAATTGCCCCAAGATACTCATCATTTTGTGCCCTCACTTGCATTTGGATTTGGCTAATATGGTATCATAACGAGAGCCATTGTGTGCTTGTGATAGCCATATTCTAATTAGCATTTGAGTGTGTACCTGAGTCTACGAGCAAATATTTTCATCCTATGCTTAGACACAAGTGATTAAGGATGTGTTTGTTCACCTCTAACAATGTAAAATTGCTTTATGTGTTTGAAATCTCATTAAAAAGATAAATCATTCAAATAAGAAAAAAAATTCAATCCTTTGACTACATACTATATTTTTCACTCATTGGAAAGTCTCAAAAACAAACTATTGTCAGAAAAATTTGCACGAAATTCAAGACAAATCAGAAAAAAACTTGATAGAACATCAGAGAGCTGCCTTTAGTTTGTCCTAGCTCACATCTAGTTGTGCAAAGTCATATTAAGTTTACTAGCTCTCATCTGGTCATTCTTGTATCACTTTTAGGGAGAAAGGTCACATCCAGTATATCTAGCCTTGCATCTGGTTTATCATAAGCTCACATCTAGTCTTTTCTAGCTTGCCTACAGAGTGTCGCATCCAAAATAGTGGGCAGTTGCATACTTGTCTCTTAGAGAAAATTAGTTTATTTGGGTACCCTTTTAGCTCCTTAGTCTGACCCTATTTCTTTTCCTGGTCTCTTTGTTGTTGTTTAAAAAAAAATTCAAGTCTACCTTTCATGTCATTTTGGGCTCTTACAATTGGTCTCAAAATGTGTGGTCTATTCACTCTAAAAAAAAACTTGGTTTTGAGCTCATTATCAACGTATTCTAACCCTTTGATGCTCGAGTCATTTACTTCCATTAAACAATAAATAATCCTTACAATTTGGACACACTTACTTGAACAATTTGAGACTTCACTTGAAATTATTGGGAAAACTTTGGACATAGTTGAGATACAACTTCATAGTTAACACAAGACATAACAAGTATCTTACTGAAAAATCAAAAGTACCTCCTAGATTGCTACATTTTTAAAATGGAGAAACATCTCGCAATCCTTTATTTGACATAGAATCACCCACACCCACAATGGAATCTCCTAGGAAGGAATGGGCTACAACCTTTGAGGAATACAACAATGACAAGAATCGAAGACTAGAAGATACTAGTAGTGAGGAAGAAATTCACATCACTCATCCTTTGTTTGACTTAGAAAGTGATGGAGACATACTTGAGGAAGAGTAAAATAGACTCAAACAAAGTAGGAAATTCTGAAGAACATTGGCAAAGATAACTGGTGAAGATAAAGAGAAATACTTTCTACATCTAGCATCTATTGGAGTAAAATTACCTAAAGATTATGATGTTGAAAGACTAAAGTAAAAAGAGATACCAACCCCTATATCTATTCTCACCAAATAGTTAACCTTGATGCAAGCTGAACTTGCAACACTCAAACAAGAGAAGGTTAAACCAAAAACAAAATACTCTTTGGATTCCATTCACCCATTTCCATTTGAAAAGAGTATTAACATGATTCTATTTCCTCCCAATATGGCAAGGCATAAATATGACAATTATAAGGGAGAGATGGATCCACATGACCATGTGAGAGAGTTTTGTGCTCTAAGCATAGAATACATGCATGAACCAACATACCTAATGAGGTTATTTCTGGGAATTCTAGGCGGAAATGCTATGGAGTGGTTCTCCAAAATCACACCTAAGGCAAAATATTTTGAGGAGTTGATACAACATTTTGTCCAATAGTACTCCTACAATATACAACATGATGTAACCATGATGGATTTGTGTAACACAAAACAAAGAACCAGTGAATCCCTTACATACTTTTTACAAAAGTGGAGGAAAATCTTTGTGAGGTATTCAAGAGCTATTCCTAAATCAAAAAAGATGGAAATCTTCATAAACAACTTGATACCTGAATTAAACTATGCTTTGGAAATGCAAGATTCACCTAGCTTTGATAGGATGATCAAGAATGCCATCCATATTGAAGAGGTCATGGTTAAGAAAGGATAAATCACCCTTCAAAGATCTAAAAAATCTACCAACTGTAACAACAAGGCTAAGTGGTGGAAGAAAACCAAGAATGTTGTTAATGATGGAGTGGTAGATGCATCTAATGCTAATCCTAAACCAGCAGTGTTTAATCTAACAAATAGCATGCAAGAAAATAAAAAATCCAAGGTAACAATGACAATGCCTAAAGAAAACAATGACAACAACAAGAGTAGACCATGGAATTCTAAACCTCAACAAACATTCACTCCATTGGGTGAACCTCTTGAGACTTTTTTAAAGACACTCTAGGACAAAAAAGTTCTTACAATTCCTGATTCAAAATTATGGGAACCAGAAATCAAACCGAAATTGTGGGATGATAATTCATATTGTGTCTTTCAAAAGAACAAGGGACATAAGACCAATAATTGTGTGAAGCTTAAATATGTTATACAAGACCTTATTGAAGGAGGTGAAATCAAAGTGGAGGGACACAGCACTAATGAAGACCATATGGAATTCAACAAACCATTCCCTAATTATGAGAAAGGGGAAGCATCTAAAGGAAAAGGAAATGAAGTGAACAACACCTAATCCAATAATGATAATGTGATCAACATGTTGGACATTAAATATGAATCAATTAATGTGATCACTATTAAAGGTGCTAAAGACACATCTTCATAATCAAATGTAGTGACTTGAAGTCAAGCACAAGTCACAATCAAAGGACCTACTTCCTCATCAAAACCAACAACATCTTCCAAGGTACCTATTGTCACTATTCCCAAACCAGTAGCAGCAAGACAAACAATTACCATTCTAGCAGAAAACTATAACTTGGTGGATCAATTGCAATGAACCTCTGCTCAAATTTCTATCTTTGAGTTACTTAAAATCTCCTCAGTGCATAGGGAAGTTCTTGAACAAGCCCTACATTCTGCAAATGTGCCAAAAGACATTGATGTAGAAAAATTCTAAGAAATGGTAAATCATATCTGAGCACCACACTATCTCTCTTTTTTAGAAGAAGATGACAAATCATTGACACATCCGCATAACCAAACTCTACATATTGAAGTCCTAATTCACAAATCCCATGTCAGACGTGTATTGATAGATGGAGGCACAGGGTTGAACATTTGTACTCTCAATCTAATCAAGAAGTTGCATCTCTCATAACAAACCATTGATTCAAGAAGTAAGATTACTATCAAAGCTTATGATGAAGAAGAAAGATCCTCTAAAGGTCTCATTGTTCTACCAATCAAAATAGGACCAATTGAAAGAAATGTGATATGTCAAGTTCTAGATCTACCATTGGTTTACACCATACTATTCGAGAGACCTTGGATCCATGAAATGCAAGCCATACCATCTACTTACCACTAGTGTATCAAGTTCCCACATAATGGGGTGGAAGTAACAATTCCTGCAGCTGCCAGTTATACTTGCAACAATGTTAAAGTAGATAGTATGGTCCCTCATAACAAGGAAGTTCCTAAATAAATTGTACCTAAAACTACTAAAGACATGGTTATGAAAAGCTTTATAAAAACATTAAAACTTGAAGAAACTAGTATGGGAGAATACAAGTTAGACATGACCCCATCATTGATAGAACTTCCAGGGTCTCCAAGATCTTATAAAAAACCTTCCTCGTCTTTCACACCCACTACATCTAAAGAACCAAAAATTCACAAAGCAACTGGTATGGTTAAAGAATCTACCTCCCAAGAGGATGAAAAAGAAGAAAAATCAGTCTTGGCTTGGCTTTACAAGGGAGAACCAAAAGAAAATAAGGTAAAACATGTGGAAATATCACCAAAAAAGTATGGTAAAGGATATGACCTTCTCAAAAAAATGGGATATAAAGGGAAAGGACCTTTAGGAGACAAAGGAAAAGGACTTGTTGAACCTATACACATGGAATTCAAAAATACCAAAAATAAGATAGGACTAGGTTTCAATAATAAATATGAAAACCCTACATCAGGAGATGGTCCAATCTTTGATGAAGGAAGTGATGAAGAAGAAGAAACAAAACTAGAAAAATGGACCTATGAGAGATTATTTCATATTGGTACAAATTATCTCGAATATCAAGGAGAAAGATATGTACCTATCTTTGAGACACCACAAGACACTCATGTTCCTTTATTGACACAAGCTACTATTCAATAAGTAGAGGAAACAATAGAAGATACTCCAGAAGTGCCATTTCTAGAAACAACTCCAGAAGACATCCTAACTGGGGGAATTTGGTCACAATTTCACACATCCTAGATTTACCACACTTTGATCTACAAGTGGCTAATAGGGTACATCAGGTAACTATTATTGAGTTTCTAAATAGATCAGATGATGAAATAACAGACTCACATGATTATGAATGGGATGTCCTATCTGATGCTATCATGGACATTGAAGTAGATGTGACTCATAAGTTGGCACTGATATTTCAAAGAGGAGAGATTTCTAACACTTCCCCCGATATCATTGTTGTTCCAGAATCAGATGAGATACCATTACCTAGAATTCTTGATGAAGAAACTAGTGTTTTACTAGGTCTAGAAGACATCATGAGACTACAAGCAATGAGTTCCATTTTGTTGAGAGAAGAATAAGAAAGCTCAACGGATGAGTTGCTAGAGTTAGGTCCACATATTACTAATAATCACCATATTAATGACAATTTAACTCTTGATGATCTAAATGCTATATAAGTTTACCTAACATAACATGTCTTGTCAGTTAATAGTTTTGACACTGATGCGATGTTGTTGTTACCAAACTCTATTTCATTAACCTTGATAAACCCTGAATTAATTGATTGGAAAAATTTATATCGTAATCCTATCATGAAATGCCCTAATGAATACACTTTGTCTTGTTACCTAAATACTTGTGAACCTTATCCTTCTTCCACCAATGTAAAGAGCGAGAACATGTTAGAGGAGGATATCAAGTTTCTCAATCAAAAATTGAAAAATAAAAATAAGAAAAGAGATGATGATGAAAACCACGTTGTGGCAGTGTTAGATTCTAAAATAGTAAAAATAAAATTCATATTTGATGGTGAAAACCACCCTGAGGTGCCAAAAGATGGGATTCTTGATATCCTCCCTGAGCACTTTCAAGAAAGATCTTCAATTTTGATAGAACCAACACAGCCAGTTAACTTGGGCACCGCTGAAGTTCCTCATATTGTTCACCTAGCACAATCCTTATTAGAAGACGAGAAGATACAATTCACTAAGTTCTTGAAAGAGAAAAATTTCAACTTTGCATGGTCTTACACAGATATGCCTGGACTAGATCCTGAATTAATAATGCACCATTTATATATAACTCCTAGGATCAAACCCATGAAACATAAATTAAGAAAGATGCATCCTCATGTATCATTATTGGTGAAAGAAGAGCTAAAAAAATTACTAAAATCTGGATTCATAAGAGTCATTTCTTATGTAGGATTGATTTCTAATGTGGTACCAGTATCAAAAATAGATAAATCTATCAGGTGCTATTAAAACTTTAGAGACTTGAAAAAAGCATGTCTTAAAGGTGAATTTCCACTACCAAACATTGATATGATCATAGATCTAACAATAGGCTATCAAATGTACTCATTAATGGATGGTTTCTTGGGCTATAACCAGTTAAAAATTGCTCCTAAAGACCAAGAGAAGACTGCATTCACATGCGCATGGGGAAATTTTTTCTAGAATGTTATGCCGTTTGGATTAAAGAATGTAGGTGCAACATACCAAAGAGCTATGACTACCATATTCCATGATATGATTCATAAAAACATGGAGGATTACGTGGACGATACCTTAGCTAAGTAAAAAATAAGGACTACTCATATTAAAGACTTGCAGAAGATATTAGATCACATGGAACAGTTTCAACTCAGGATTAATCCAAAGAAATGTACCTTTGGAGTTCAATCAAGAAAGTTGCTAGGGTTTATTGTATCAGCAAAAGGAATTGAGGTGGACCCTAAAAAAGTTAAAGCTATACTAGAAATGACTCCTCTATGCAACATTAGTCAAATGAGGACATTACAAAGAAGACTCCAGTCAATCAGGAGATTTATGTCACAACTTGCATACAGAGCACAACCTTTTACTAAATTTCTACATAATGGTGTCACCTTCAAATGGGATGAACATTGTGAAAATAACTTCAAAGAATTAAAAGAGTACTTGGCTACTCCTCCTATTCTCATGGCACCCATTCATGGAAAGCCATTACTCCTCTACAATTCAGCTACAGCTACATCACTGGGAGTATTACTGGCGCAAGAAGATGAAACTAAAAAAGAAAGATCAATCTACTATATCAGTAGAACACTAGTATCTTATGAACTCAATTACAATATAATTGAAAAAGCTTACTTAGCAGTTGTCTTTGCATCATAGAAATTGAGATATTATATGTTCTCACATATAGTAAATCTCATTTAAAAGATAGATCCTTTGAAATACCTTTTAAGCAAGACAACATTAACAGGAAGACTAGCAAAGTGGGTCTTGATTCTGAGCAAGTTTGACATTGAGTATGTGGATAGAAGGGCTATTAAAGGACAAGTCCTTGTAGATCAATTAGTTGATTCACCATTGCAAGATGATGCATAGGTCTAATAATTGAATTTCCTGATGAAACAATAATGCATCTAACTGAACTTCCATGGAAGAGTTACTTTGATGGTTCTTTCATGCAACAAGGTTCTAGAGCAGGAGTTATTTTCATTAATCCTCAGGGCTACAAGATTCTCAAGGCATAAAAATTAATTTTTCCATGCAGAAATAACATTTTTGAATATGAAGCATTATTGAATGGTCTTAAATTGGCTATGGAATGGAAGATCATAGAGTTACATGTGTATGGTGACTATCATCTTATTATTAATCAAGTAAATGGAGACTATCAGACCAAAGATGAGAAGTTGATGCCTAACAAACAACTGGTTGATGACCTGAAGAAGTGCTTTGTCTTCGTCACATTCCAACAAATACAAAGACCAAAAAATAAAGCTATAGATGCTATGGCTACACTGGCATCCATGTTACAATTATAAGAACATCACTTTCACTATGACTTCTTGGTGGAAGAACTATCTTGCCCAACTTTTTATACCCCTAAGTACCAAATAATTTATGCTTTGAATTCCCAAGACCAATCCCGATACACCAAACCCATTTCCTATCTATTTGACCAAAATTTACCCGATGGTTTATCAAGGAATGAAAAATGAGCCTTAATTAGGACAACATCATGTTATGTCCTCATTACTTATAACTTATATAGATGAGGTCTCGATGATACACTTCTTAGGTGTTTAGAACAAGAAGAGTCAGATCACATATTGAAAGAAGTCCACGAAGGTGTATGTGGATCACACTCAAATGGCTTTTCACTAGCTAAGAAACTGCTAAGAGTAGGCTATTACTGGCCCATAATGGAAAAATATGCTATTCTATTTTTAAAGACATGTCATAAATGCCAAAAACATGGAAATCTCATCTATTCTCCTACTAGAGAACTCATTCCATTCATAACACATTGGCCATTTAAGCAATGGGCCTTTGATTTGGTTGGAAACACTAATAAATTTGGTACCAAATTGCAATGGCAGTGCCGTTGCAGTTTTTCCGTCACAACCTTGTCTCTGTCGCAATTGCCACGATAGACCGTCGCAATTGCAACGATGACAAGGTTGTGACGGAAAAACTGCAATGACACTGTCGTTGCAATTTGGTACCAAATGTATTAGTGAAAAATATATCCTAATTCTTCAAGTGGACACAAATACATCATTACAACCACTGAGTATTTCACAAAGTGGGTCAAAGCTGTGCCAGTGATCAAAGCCACTGGAAAACATGTGGCTATGTTTATCTTGAACTCCATTATTTGTAGATATGGGATACCCTCTTCAATTGTAATAGACAATGGGGACCAATTTAAAAACCAAGACATCAAATACCTTTGCACACAATTTCACATTACTCAGCATTGTTCCTCAATCTATTATCCTCAAGGTAATGGACAAGCTAAGGCATCTAACAAGAACATTCTTAAAATCCTACACAGAACTATGAGTAAGTCTGGCAGAGACTAGCATTTACAATTAAATCTGACACTTTGGGCCTATAGAACAAGCATTATAACACCAACTAGAGCCATGTCATTTTCCCTAGTCTATGGTACTGAGGCAATATTATCTATTGAGGTTGAAATCCCATCTTTGCGGGTACCTTTACAAGGTCTTGTTACTGATGAACAATACTGCATTGATAGGGTAAATTATTTAGACTTACTTGATGAATGCAGGCAACAAGCATTCGATCATCTGAAAGTGTACCAAAAGTACATGTCAAAAGGGTACAATAAAAAGGTCAAACCATGACACTTTCAAGTGGGGGATATTGTTCTGAAAGAGAATCCTAAGAATCAACCTAACAAAGAACAGAAAGCAAATTTTGAACCAAACTGGCTGGGATCTTATGTCATTACTACAACTTTCAAAACTGGAGCTTATCAGTTAGCTACACCTGAGGGAGATGTTATTCATGATACTATTAATACTCTACATTTGAAGCAGTTCTACACTTGATGTCTAGCTAGAAGAGCCTATGTAGTCAAAATCTTAGAAAATACCAAAAAAATCAAAAAATTGATCTTGAAGAAATTCCAAAACAGTGGAAAAAGTCCTGAAAAAGGTATCCTTGGTGAAAATCTGGCAAACAGACACCTTGATATTACAAAAAAATTAAAAAATTAAAAATTGAAAAAGAGAAAAGTGCCTTGATGAAAACCTCAAACAAGCATCTTGGTAGAAAAAATAAAAAGCTTTTCCAAGTGGTGAAAACTTGGCAAACAGGCATCACTCGAACTCTGTTCTCTATCTATAAATACACTAATGACTCTAAACCTTCATATTTTCACCTGTGCTATTTGGTGACTCTAGTTCCTTACAAATATCCTATCCTTGCTTGGGATTTGTTTTCATTTGCGTCTTAGGAATAGTCATTCTGCACTTGGGGCATCTTTTCTAGCTTGGTCACTTCACGTTTGCTAGGTTGTCCTATGCATCTTGTCTAGGATGGTTTGCCTCTAAAAATAGTATTTCTCCATACTTGCACTTAAACATCACTATCACAAACAAAGGTGTTTCTTCAGCACCACCTACCTATAACAGACATCACACTAGTGTTTCTCAACACTTTAATCCAAAACTTAAATGAAGTAATGTTTTTCAACACTTTAATAAAAAATGAACTAGTGTTTCTCAACACTTTAATAAACCAGTGTTTCTAAACACTACATTGGATTGCAATTTCTGACAAAGTTAATCTCACATATACTCAAACTTGAAAACATATTTCTTAAATTCCAAATTTTGATTGATAAATCTCTATTGCGCTTGAAAAATGAATTGACAGTATTTCTCAATACTACTTAAACACATTGTTTGATCTTGGTTTGATTATGATTATTTTATGTTCCCATGATGTTTCATACTAGTGGCATCTAAGCGGTTATAAATTTTCTTTGATTGATTCTCAATTGGTGATTGTTATGTCTTCCGAGTAACTCCATGATGTCTATTCAAAGACAAAGAGTCACAAGGATAGGGGGCATAATTTTTTCTTGGTTTTCTATGTATGGTGATTGTTCCAAATGATATTATAAATTTCACCTAACTTGGACATTTATGGTAAGGACTACCAACATGAGTGGATAGCTGCATATATCTCGATCCATGTTATGTGTAAACTATGGTGAGGTTGAAATAGTTTCCTTGTCTATTTTCTAATTCAGATTCTCACTAAGGTGTATGCTACATGATGTACCCAAGGATATGAATTTTCAAGGTCATTATGGGTCACATATCTTACATTACACTTGAACAGAAACTGATTCTTAAAAGTAAAAGGAGATAACTAACTTGTCATCCTGGCTTCTATTCCTTAATGTCTAAGTTCATTTTTGACATTGCATCCAATACACATAGTATTCATACTTTCATGATACCAGTGGGTATTAGTGACAGTTGTACTATCAGGTGATGTCTTTTACAACAACCGCCCAATGATGACAAAATGCTACAATGTATATAAACTAGTCACAGTCCTAAGAGTTTGCATGTAGATGCATTTAAAGATTGCGTGATTCATTTTACACAGCCAAAAAGGACTTGAGCTTCAAATAAATTCTTGATTCATCAAAAATCCAAGTTAATTACATACATCAATATTACTGAAATTAACGTCGTTTCATATCCATGACATACATTCTACATTCATAAATGAGAAAGAGAAAAAAAAAAAAAAGCATTCAATAATTACATTTATTTCTACATCCTAAGTTCATCCATACATTTATTTTCATAAATAAAGTCTCAAAAACACTCATTTGCATATTCACTTAGCATCGTTTGAAACACATTTATATGAGTAATAAACCAATGAGCATAAATGATGTCATCACATATATAATCTAACTCATCAAGAGACCAAGATAAATATAATCACATGTGCATCACATCTAAACAGCTATCCAGACAAGAGAACCCATGAACATATCAAAATCAAGATCAACTATCTCAGATATATCAGATATGGATCAAATAAAAAACATGGATCTGTCTACAAAAGAGTATCAGAGTATCTAGTGAATCAACTATACATGTATAAATTTCATCATACAAAATAATGATCTCAAAAGGATCCATATATACAATATGATCTCAACAATATGACAAATATGTAGTGTCACGTCTGACTACCACCCTCTCCCTGATATGGAGGAGGAGGAGGTGAAATAAATGGAGCTAGTGAAGGCATGGCCTCCTCAAACTGCTGAGCCATCCATGAATATAGTGGTGCTCTCTGACCCTCTAGAACCACAACATAATATAAACCAGAATAATAAGTTTCTCTCTATCCCTGGTGTGTCACCGTGTGAGCCTATATGTCTCTCTCCACTCTCAAACACTTAAGTTGTGCATCCCTATCAGAAATTAAGTCCTCTAAGGTCATGATCCTTGCTCTAAGATGCTCACACTCATGCTCACGCTATGACAATGCATCTCCATCTCTTCCAGAAGATCCTCTACCTGAATCTTGTCTAGATTACCTGTCCTGTGGCCTGTCTTGCTAAGCATCTTGCTGACGTTGTCTCTATCTCTGTTGATCTCTAGTCAAAAGTGGACCTAGATCCCTCTAGGGAGCTATGAATTTGAACTGAGTCTGCCTCCCACTTCTGCTAGCACTCTCTCCAGCACCCACAACACCTCCATCCCAATCATCTACATCATCCTGGTCATCTGGAACCTATCCCCTATCAAGAGGAGGGTGCCTCCCACCATGTCTGCCACCATACCTACCTCCATCTCTTCCCATAGCTCCACTCTCTCTTTGCACTCCCCCTTGACCTTGAACATGAAGATCATCAGTGGGATCATAATCTAGTCAATCCTCAATATGTGGAATGGCCTCATTAGGTGATGTAAACCATGGAAACAAATATTTTAATATCTGAGCATGGTACCCCTTAGAACATCTTTCATATGCTACCTCAGGCTGAAGATCCCAAGGTACTTCTACCATATCTCTAATAGCTCTCTGTCAAGTCTCATATATTAGTTGAGGACCCCAGAGTGCTGTCTCATCTTGAATCCATGCATATATAGATATATCATGGCACTTTCCCTACATACGGTCATATTGTCTCAAAACACGTGTGACTAAGAATCTCTCAATAACATATCTAGTCCTGTCAATCAAGTACCTACTTTGGAAAAAATAAGGCATCTGGAACCTATCTGATAACCACTCCTCACAATCAAGGTAGGGTCACCACACTACTACAGTAATATCATCTAGAGGATAGTGACAATACTCCACCTTTCCCAGATGGGGCTGTTGTATCCAACCTGAGTACATATACACATATGGTTGCTCTGCTAAATGTTGCCTATCGACTATCGGCCATATAACTAGGATATGCTCTCAGGCCCAGATCTGAAGAACAAGGATGCCAATTGTCATACTCCTTGAGTACTAATATACAAACTCATGCAACTCCCTATACATATGAGTGAGTATACAACTGCCCCATGCAAATCTATGTCTAGGCACCATCATCTTCTCGAGCATGTCAACCGAACCGACCATGAATCTGTGCTATCCTTGATCGGGCATAAGGAAACCTCTGATCAATATAGACAATTATATAGGAAGATGCTTATAGTGATCATACATATAATCCCATGTAAGGTAATGGTGAGTAATGGTGTCATCTCTAAAGAATCTTTATGTCATGGTAATAAGTGAAATAGAGGTTGAATCAAACTGCACCTCTCGACCCATGACAAGAACTCTGCGTATCCACCACACATCCTCTAGTGTAATGGTCATATCTTGAGTAGGTAGATGGAAGGTGTTCTACTCTAAATGCCACCTCTTAGCTAGAATAGTTAACAACCCCTGATTTACCTTGATATCGGGTAAATATCTCAAAGATAATAAACCTACACGAGCCACTAACTCTACCTTGTCATTCGTCAATGATCTCGACAATGCAAGGACATGACCAGGGTATGGTCCTCAAAATGAGACAACCTCAAAAGGAACCTAAACACAAAATGTAGAAAATTTCAAAATCAATAATCTATCTAAGGAAAGTAAGCAAAAAGAGATTTCGCTAATTGTTTTGTCCATCAAATAGAGAAAAATAGTCACACTTGATAAAAAATTTACTCAATTACTAGAAATGATCCTATTTCCACATGGTGTGATCCATTTGATGGGATGTGATCCCTAATTCCTATGATGTGATGGGGCATTCTGGAAGTGATCCTATTTTTATAGGATGCGACACGGGATGCCGCATGAGACCCTGTTTCAATAGGGTGTGAAAACTTTGCAAATCCTACATTTCACTACAACATGCGATTAAAGACCTAAAATGGGGTGCAATCCTAAATTTACAGGATGTGACATGGGATTTATGGTAAAAATAGGATATGACACATAATTTACAGGATACGAGCCTAAACATCGGAAATGATGCAAAACTAAATTGCTTATATCTTGAGCAAAAATGCATAAAATTGCAAATTGCAAATTTGACAAGCTAGGTTTTTGAGCACTTACTGGAGCTGGGTAGTCAGCTAGATGTTGATGTCAATGAAAAAGATTGAAATGATGCTTCTCCATGGGGACCACCATCTTCTTTGCAGAACTCTCTAAATTACCAAGGTTAAAAGTGAAAATGAGTGAGTAAAAAGTAAATTTGGACCTATATATTTGACTTTTTGAGCTATTTTAGAGCTTTGAAACTCCTCCCAGGCCACTGAAACTCATTTTTTACTCTTTTTGATCATTCAGGAACAAAATCAAACACACATACAATATTCTACATAGCACCATAAAAATTTTCTGACAGTTACTAAAAATGCAGAATTGCTCCATATGTTTTGAAAATGATTCGTAAGCTTTACACAATCAGTTTTATGGGTTCCATATCATCAAATTGCACATTATTCATCAAAAATATTGGTTAGAAATTATTTTATCATATTCAAAACTCACATTTTAACATGATTAACTTGGTAAAATTGTGTTTTCTTTTAACACACCTTCGTTTCTCCACTTCTTCTAAATTGATTCTTTCTTGATTCAATCAATCAGTTCAAGTGATAAATCATTCTACAGAGGGATTTATTATTTTCCTTTGATTTCATTCTTGAGGGGGAATGATCACACTAAAATCAATCAAATTCTTTCTCAAAACAACATTAAAATGACTTCGTTATGAAACAAACTAAAGGCATGACAGTTCCTTGACTAAGTCAAGACATTTGGATTGAAGGCTTCGGTTCTCACAAGCTAGATATCTTATGTCTAATTTTTCTTAGATTCTTATTAAGCTCCAGGTAGCTTTGTACTGACCTTCGTTCAATCAAGTTTTAAATTGATATTATCAATTTTTGGACGACAACCAAGTTCAGAATTGGTATCTTTAAGATCTTTTCTTATTGACCTTTGTTTGATCAAGTTCAAAATCTACTCTATCAGTTTAGTTAAATCAAGTGCGAGAGTGATCTCATCAGACATTTCGTTTGATCAAATGCAAAATTCTCAAACTTTCTAAAGTCAACATAAAAAACTTTCTTTGAATCAATGCATTGCTCGCACATCTATTCAAAGAGGGGAAAATGTAACCACCCTAATTTGGTCTGCTCTGACCATAGACCCTATTTTCCTTAAGTGTGATCATACCCCTAATTATGTCAAGACAATTCTTCAATTTATTGGTATAATTCATTAAATCAAATTTAATCTCCTAAGCGGTTTTAATCACTAAATCAAATTAATTGCCTAGGCTAGTTAAATCAATTAAATCAAAACAATTGAATTAAATAAAAAACAATTCAATTCAATCAAAACAATTCTAAACATGGCTAAAGTAATTAATAAAAGGGAATTAAATAAATCCCCAAATTACATTTCCATTTATAAAAGGGTAATTCAATTCCCTAACCAATGCGAGTAAAATCACTTGGATCAGCTCACATGGATCACCAAAGATTCAATCTCCACCTCTCTTCCACTTTCAATCTCAACCTCTCATTCACCTAATTATTCTATAAATAGAATGAATTTTAAGCTCAATAGGCCCCTAATTTTAGAATTAACTTATGATGCTTGCATTATTAGAAATCTTTATGCATTTTAGAGTAAATCTTGATTGCATTGTTATAATCTTCAATTTGAAAACTAAAATGAATCATTTCTTGAGAATATAGGCTAGTTTCTTTGATTCTTTCATTCTAAGTTGTATATGTCACTGATTAATGCATAATTTTAGGGAAATTATATCATTCTTCACACTCCTCTTAGATAGGAAGCAATAAGTCAGTTTTAGTGTTTGATTTGATGGCTTATTCTTTGTTTTACACTAATGTCATGACTTATTGAAGTATTGTGTTGCATCTTGTAGGAACCACAAAATACACACAATATGAACTTTTATGACCCAAAGAATATCATTTTCCAAGTGGATGAACATGAAGGTGTGCATATCAAAGTTGAAGATAATGATCCTATGGAAGAAGATGATCATGCGCCAGAAAATATTATTGAAGATGATGGTACAAATACATTGATCCATGATACTTTTGATTGATCATGATGATCAAGCTAACTTTGATGGTGATCATGATTTACCTGTACTTGAGAAGGCATACAATCCTCTTTATGAAGGCTCCCAAAAAATCTTCTCTCTGTTGTAGTGTTGTAGGCAAAATTGAAGGTTGTGAATGGTTTATCCAACATAACAATCTCACATCTGTTAAGGTATGTCATATATGCCATATTTTTTCATCTATTTGTGTTGTTATTTCATCACTAGTTAATAAAGGGAGAAATATGTACCATTAATATTCTTTATATTAAAAAAATATTTTTTTTCATAGATTGATATGTGAATTTTTGTTGCCACCATCAAATATTCTACCCCGCTCATACTGATAATTATCTTCCATTATGAAATATATTAGAATAGAGTATCAATCAATAGATGCATGTCCCAATGATCATATTATATATCATAAACAACATAAATTTGCAACAGAATTCCCTGAATGTCATATTAGTAGACATCAAATAGATCAAATACTAAAAAAGGTGCCTCATAAGGTTCTTCATTATATTCCCATTATTCCACGTATGCAATGATTATTTAGGTGCAAAATATTAGTGCAATTTATGGATTACCATGCACGGAAAAGAAGTGGAGATGACATTCTTTGAATTCCTATAGATGGTTCTATATTTAGGAACATAGAGGAAAAATGACCATACTGTAATGAAGAACCTCATAATCTCAGGATTTCATTGGCAGTGAATGGTGTCTATCCATTTGGAGAGTTGAGATCTATTTACTCGGTGTGACATATTTTTGTTAATAATAATAACATTCCTCCATGGATGTCAATAAAGAGGGAGCACATAATGTTGGCAATGATTTTTCTTGGTATTTTTTTCATTTAGTATTCATGTACACTAAATTATATATTGTAGTAAAATGTTTTTAATAATTACGTAATACTTCAATTCATTCAACTAGGTAAGCACCAAGTTAAAGATATGAATGTATATATCGAGCCTCTTATTGACAAGTTACTAGAGTTTTAGAATGACATCACTATGTATGACATCTCTAGACCAATAGGACAAAGACAATTTCAATTCCATGCAATGCTTATATGAACAATTCATGATGTCACAGGGCTAACACATTTTTCTAGTATGTTATAAAGTTTAACTTGCATGATTTAATAATAATTTTTATTTTTTAAAAGTATAAATCATGCATTTTTTAAAATTA
>MU225513.1:4104546-4116972 GCA_018584345.1 Thuja plicata | reverse complement strand
TATATATATATATATATAAACATTTTTAATCTAATTATACATGATCTTGTAGGTCTACAAACAAAGGGAAAATTTGTATGTTGATTTTGTGGTCTAAAGATGAAATATCATCATTCAACAAGTTTAGGAAAGTAGGTGTTTGATGAGTATACGCACTTCCTCCACAAAAATCATAAGTATCAAACTACCAAAAACATCTTTTTAATGGGAAAGAAGACACTACATCAAAACCAAAAATAATGACACCTCGCTTATGGAAGTTGAAATATAATATAATTAATCATCGAGGTAATGTCATTCAATCAAATTTTTTATCTATCATATATGTTTGGAATTTATATTTTTATATTGTGTTTTTTTTACTCATGCTGTAATTGATGATGATTTTTGTTGTTAACTTTTAAACTTATATACTTCATGAAGGTCATCAAGGTATTAATGACCATCTTCCAAAGGTGCTAAAAAGTTATCCCAGACAATTTAGTAGGTTTCCCTACTATGAGAAGCTACAAATTATACATTTATTTGATAGTATACATATCAGAAAGAATATAACTCAGACATTATGGAAAATATTGGATGGAAGGCGTGCCAATAAAAAAATTGTCAAAATTTGTAGTGACATTCAGGATTCCAATCATGAAATGAAAAATGTAATTTAATCAAATAGATATGGATACAAAATTAATATAAATTTCCTTCCTTGGTTATTAACGGAGCAGAAAAGCAATGCTATAAAAGAATTCATACGAAAAAATTCAATTTCCCACAGGATTTTCTGCAAACATAAACAATATCATAAAAAAGAAAGGTGAATTTGGGGAAGGGATAAAAATGCATGATTTACATATATATATTAAGGTAATTCATGTTCTTGCATATTTACTATATATTTGTATACAGGATGTACTTTTCATTGTATTTTGTTTGCTAGTTTTGGAAAAATAATGAAAAGATCATTTTATAATTGTTGTTGTACATTCTACCTCTATCTCTCCCTGATTAGTTCAACAAAAATATCAAGTAAGTTATATACGATCTTGTAAAATACATGAGGTAAGTAGTGACCTGATATTTTTTCAATTTTTTGTATAGATATTATATTTTCCATTTGTTTTACTTGTTATGTAGTATATTGTATATTATTTTTCTAAGTCTCATTAATATATCTGTGTCTCTAATTACTTATAGATGGTTGTCATCTAAAAAAATCCATAAAGAAGATATAAATTATTGGAAGAGAAAAATTCTTCATCTAATGTGTGAAATGTAAAAGTGTCTACCTTCAACAATTTTTAATGCACAAGAACACTGCCTCATACACCAAGTTGAGGAGATTGAATTGTGTGGACGTGTACACACAAGGTCAATGTGGATGGTTGAAAGGCACTTGAAATTTTGAAGGATTTGGTTCAAATAGAACATACTAAGGGTTACATGCTGGAGGGATATATGGTATACAATAATATGGTGTACATTACTGAATATCTTCCTAAGTTCGTGACAAAGATCCATGTAGATTGCATTTGGGATCGCAACTCTATTAAGAAATTTAAAGGGGAGTACCTGATGGGGAAAGGTAGTTTGAGGAAAGTGAGAGGTAATTATAAGATGTTCATGAAAATTAATATGAATATATTTTACATTTGTTGTTTATATATATTATAGTTAATTAATTCTTAATCTTCAATATACATCAGTTGTAAATTTCTATTTTTTTATAGAGTTTTGGATTAAGAAAAAAATAGGATTGGAGGGGGACCCTTAAACCCTTTACAAAATATTTTCAACAAATCCCACTAAAATAAAACAACTAGACAAAACACTACTGGAAAAAATAGAACCAACAGACCCTACCATGAACTAGCAAAAAAAATAACTATAAGACTGAACCAACAAAAAACAACACACATAAGCAACCTGGTGGAACCCATGTCTACAAATCAATTTGTATCCATAATCAGTTAGGGAAGTAACTTTTTGCATTTATTTATTTATCTTCTATTGCCTTTTGATTTATATATTACACTTTTACTTATGTTCCTTAGGTCTTTTATTTTCTATATTGTTTGAATCCATATATATAATAAATATACTTGTCTACCATTGATTTCTGCTTATCCCCTCTGTGATACAGATAAAGGGATAGCAAGGTCAAGGTCAAAGATCAAATAGTTGTAACTAAACTATATTTTATTGCAACCATATGATCATACACTTGGCCTCTATTTACCTATAAGTGTGGTGGTGCAATGAAGCAGCGAGAAAATCTTCTATCCATCACGGGGTGGCGAAGTATTCTTGTCTCGACTTTCATGATAATCAATAACAAACAAAATCAGTTATCGATGGTTGAAATTTCATGACTAATATACACATAGATTTTGTTAAATTGATTTGGCACCATATAATGATCATTGCGTATCCTACAGAGTCAATTTGATGAAAACTACACCGAGTCACATCTGATCATCTCAAGATTTGATCTGACGGTCAAGCGTGATGGTGCTATCTCAAGCTGCATGATGTTTAAACATCACACGATGGCAGAAATGATGACATGTGTCCTAGGCCTGCCAAGGTGTATAGGTGGAATGACATGCCACTATTTGATTAGAGGATAAGAATGACTAGTTTAAACGGAGGCTCTTAAAGTGGAATAAAGGACAAATTACTTAAACGCCATCTTTAGGCTCGTGCTTTAAATTGATGGCTGAGACTTAATCTAGAAGATAAAAGTAATTGAAAGATAATCAAGACATTTGAGACAGATCTGTGAGCATGGGATATGAGATCTACGGTTTTGTGCGATGACATGATGAAGAGATGATGAGATTTTAACCACTACATGATGGTGAGAGATGTGACACATTTCATCAATGGGAAAATTTTGTAAGGCCTCAAAAATAATATTAAAATTGATTTACTACGTGGCCTTTTAAATTTTAAATCTTTTAATATACTTATGGTTTTCTTATCATTGATAATTTGACTTTACATGCAGATTATAAAGGTGGAAAACTTGTTTTGATCAGACAATCTAGATTTCTCGAAGGCAAGATGAATGGTCACATGCAAATGTGATTAAAAGAGGTTGCAGAGGAAGGATCAACACCATAGTTGTAGCCGATAAGAGGCGATAAGTTTTATTCCAAAGACCATGCACAAGAATATCAATGTGATCGACATACCTGGAGCCAATGATTCAAAATCATCAATACCAGACGAAGGATATATCAGAAATGATCGATCTGGTTTCAAGGTCAACAATACTAATGATATTATCATACTAGATTGGCTATTGATGTATCGACAAAAATATCTGATGTCATGTAGAGATTATGAATGTGAATGTAGATGGATATATGATTGGAGTATCATTATGATTCTGACACATTGATTAAGTTATTTTCACAAACATTATAAGGAAGACTTGTTAAAGTTATTATGAGATCTAATCAGTTGATAACTATTATTTAATAAGGAGAATTGATTATCCCATCATTGTAATTAAACATTCATTTATTGATCACTAGGTTAGGTATTTGTTAGGAAGTATCATGTTGATATGAAGCTTGTCTATGTAATGCCCCGCTAGGGAACCCAGGAGAACTAACCTAAACAAGAAACTAAGTTAACAGGATTTTTTTTTAAAATGTTTATAAATAATAATGTTAACAACACGGAAGCAACACATGAGATAACAAGACATACACATAAGTACAACTCAACAAAGGTTAAAAATCTCGAGGGTTCCTTGACGTAGAATTACTTAAAAAAACTAATCTACGAGAACAACTAAAAAGAACTGAACACAAAGGATACATCAACTGAATCCAATTATATACATCTCATATAATAAGACCACATATACAACTGAATCAACATCCACTGCACATGTCATAGGGTATGCAGTAATACATAATAATACAATATAATACATCCTCCAAAGGAATGTCAACCATAATACACATATGGTACAAGTATACAACTCATAAAATTGAACAAGTCTCTAGAAGAAGAATAAGAAGACAAAAGAAGAATGACAACAAGGATCATCCAAGCATGAAGACATACGTTGGATCTCAATGGTAATAAGAATCACTACCACCCAACTGCATGGAACCAAGGTTCCACTCCCACCGTGCTGAGGAGATAATAATAGGACCACTCACACGGGTATACAACAAGAAGGAAACATCAAAGGTATATAACCATCATAAAGAAAAGCATAGGAAGATCCTAGAATCTCTCTGAATCATAATAAGGAGATCTACAGAATACTAGAGGTAATCAACACACGTAGGATAACCTAAGTTGTATATAAGAAGGTGTCATCATGTACATCTAACCCTTGATTTTTTTCCTAGAAATATCTCAAAAGATCTCGGCACTCAAGTGACCATACACGGTATCAATGACTTCTCAAATAGACAAAGTCACTAACTATGCCAGATACACACCCCTCAAGGTGACAAGAATCAACTCATCCTCCATCTTAGCCTATAATAGTGCTCAAGAATGGGTGAGGCATTATATCTTATTAGATTATACTAAGGGATTCTAACAAGTT
The DNA here is from genome assembly GCA_018584345.1 of Thuja plicata. Classification (NCBI taxonomy): domain Eukaryota; kingdom Viridiplantae; phylum Streptophyta; class Pinopsida; order Cupressales; family Cupressaceae; genus Thuja; species Thuja plicata. The sequence goes on along the minus strand of MU225513.1, from coordinate 4,112,399 downwards.
ATTGTATTATCACTTGTTAAAATTACTTACAATAAATGATCCTAGAAGCCACTTGTGAGCCCTGACACTTATTGCAAGCCACCTCCTACTATACAACTAGGTAGCCTACTCTAGGCTCACTAAAGAACAACATAAAGGTATATCATAAACCTCATCACTAATTCCCGCTCATATAAGGTTATACCCTCAGAGAATCATAAAAAATATCAAAAAGAAGAACATAACTCTCAAAATTGATTCTTTCCCATACAAGAACTATTGGTTCTCAATTAACCAAAACCACTTAGAATACTCTCACAAGATCACATGAGTCTAGATAAACAACCAAGTTGGGAAAAAATATCAAGACTCAAAATTGATCTCAATAAGAATATGCACTGAAGTTCACAAACACCAAAGAAATAGAAAACCCAAAACCTCAGGTTTTACCTCCTGATAGCCAACTAATCCCAACAGACAACTGACACATAGAAGTATCGCAAAAGAAAAAGAAAAACACAATCTTTTAAATCAGACACTCAGAAGACACATCATTTCATAATGAGTACGATTCTAGAAAGGCAATAAAAATTAGTGATAAACTTATTTATAGTAACACTATGCAAATTAATTTATCTAATAAAATTGCTAACCCCAATATAATTCAATTTTCCAAAAAAAATGCACATTAAGCCTTTATAGATTAATTTATAACATTCACATCATATAAATTAGTCTATTTAATAATTACTAAAGCTCAAATATAATTATAAGTAAATGTTCATTGGAATCATCCATATAGCACCTAAAGCTTTCAAAATAAACATAAAAATGGATCATTACAAGCAATTTTTGTTTACAAAAATAAATGAATTAAATAACTCCATTTACCTATCTAGCACATCAAATCATAAACCATAGATGACTAACCAGTTGTACATAATACAAATTCATGTATAAATACGAATGAAAGTGTCTGCAGATATCCATATAGCGTTCATTTAAACACACAAAATTAGCACTATAGATAATCCACAATTACATATATAAACTTAGTCAAATATACCCTTTTTCCCTAACCCACATACTAATCCCTATCTGAGGACATTAATAAAAGTAACTTCGTCCCTACAATTGTTACCTAGAAATATCACTAATAACAATTGTTATAAATTAATCATTATATTTTTTTTCCCAATTAATAATTAATATTAATTGAAAATAATACTTAATGTGATAAAATATTAATTTCCACTACAAAAAATTAAACTATCAATAAAATAAACTTTTAATAAAAAATATCTTAATTATAATAAAAGTTTTAATTAAAATTAATTTCATTTCTAATTAAACCTATTTTAAAAAAAAAACTAACTTATAATAAAACAAGATAAAATAATAAATAATATGTTGGAGATTTACTTCTGGCAGCTAGTTGATTGTATGTTTGTCATTGATGACAACATATAATATATAGTAGTGTTCTGTATGTACTTATCAAAATAATATTATCAAGCCTTGCGCGGTTATATTCATGTTGTAGACATGTTTTTTATGTTTTGTTCATACATGCAGACTCAGATATGAAGTTTCAATTGTGTTGTGTAATTCTGTTAACGACAGTTATAGTTTCTAGAGTTTGTCTGTAGAGAGATGACGTATTGCATTGGTTCTTGAGTTGCACCTATCTTCAGGATATGTGTGTGTATATTCAAGTTTAATTATGAGTTGAAGATAGTTATCTAAAAATGCCAAATGTGTTTCAATAAGATTGCAATGTTAGAGTTAATTTGGTGAGGCCGACTTTGTGAAGCGTCGCATCTATTCAGTTTATATTGCGCAGTTGTAATTATGCTTGCATGGTTATTTAAGTCGACAAGGATGTTATAAAGAGTTTCCTAACAGGTCCCATGATCTCATACTTTGAGGAAGATACTTATAGTAGTTCATTTGTGGAACGCTAAGTGTGAATGAGAATATAAGAGATAGAAAAAGTATAGAGAAAAATATCAGTTGTCTTTCATTCATCAAGGATCTATGTGAAGAAGAAGTGAAAGATTACAATACATTGGAGCTGATCAAGATAGCAGGTCTAATCTACAGTTCATCATCAGATATAGTGCAAATCTATTCTATAGAAGGTTGTAGCCTTCACCATTGAAGAAATGAGCTTTTGGACAGTGAGTCCTCACCCTTAACAAGGTTATTTGTAAAAGACTCCTAACAGGGTCAGACCCTTAACCAGGTCACTATACTTATTGCATTGTAAAGAACAACTCCTAACAGGGTTGCAAGATCTTCTAACAGGGATTATTATAAAAAAGTATAGTTCATTGTGGGTGTTAATTCCCATGATGGTTTTTACCATTTGGTTTCATCGTAACCAAATTGTGGTGTTGTCTACTGTGTTATTTGAATGTGCATTTACTTTATTGTATTCTAGAATTAAAAAGAAGAAAAGAATTTAATTAGCTAAAAATTGATTCACCCTCCCCCCCTCTCAGTTATCCTTTGGGACTATTCTAACAATTGGTATCAGAGCCAAGTGCCTTGAAGAGAAATCCTAACATCTTAAGGTAGATCAGATGGCATACTTCAGAAAAGAGAGTCCTAGTTCGATGGACAGAATTATCTGGATTGGAAAAACAAAATGATAACACATCTACAGTGTGTTGGTTTTGACATCTTTGAGATAGCCACACAAGAATTTTTTATTCCCTCTCTAAAAGACCTCTCAAGAGATGATGCTACTAGTAAACAAAAGGATACATTCACAGCTAATGCAGTTTCCAAAGAAGCCCTTATAAGTGCACTATTTGACAGTGAATTTTCTGAGATCAAGAAAGTAGACAAGGCATACACAATAAAGAAGTATTTAGAAGACATGTTTGAAGGAGATGTCTAAGAAAATAATGTACACAAGAAGACATGGAAAAATAAACACAACAACCTTGAGATGTTACCTGAAGAAAACATCAGAGCCTACAATCAGAGGAAAAATGAAGCAGTTTTTGGAATCAGAAATAATGGTGGAGAAATATCAAAAGAAGACATAATGGACAAGTTGATGACTACTTTAACAACAGACTATGAGAGCAAGATCAATATTCTAGATGAAACCATGCAATTTTAACAAGACTTCAAGAGAGAGACTTTGATCGGTAAAATCTCTGCATTTTAGATATCAAGATTGAAGACTGAACCCAAAAGTGAAACAACCTTCAAAGCATCATTTCATGGTAAGAAACCTTTACACATCTCTAGAAATACTGAGAAAGAATAAGTTGATGAAGAACTAGAAGAAATAATTTCCATGATTGCTAAAAGAGAAAAGAAAGGCAAAGGCAAGTATGGAGGACAGTTTCCATTCAAATGTTTTTCATGCAACAAGATTGGCCACTTTGCATACAATTTTCCTACAAGAGTAAAGAAATTTAGATCTGATTATAAACCAAAATATAGAAAGGAATGCTATCATGTTGAAGAAGGTGTAACTAATGGAGATTCAGGAGAAGATGAAATTGGATTCATTGCCCTTAAAGACATGGAAAAATTGCTTGAGGAAATGGACATTGAAGATGAAAAGGAAGCACAAGAGTTAGCCCTAATTTCCAAAGTAGACATCAGAACTGATTGGATCATTAACAACAGAAGCTCTCATCACATGATAGGTGATAAAGATAGATTTTTTCATCTAGACAAGTACAAAGGTGGTATGGTTAGATTTGCAGATAACACTCCCAAACCTATCATAGGCAGAGGATCTATCACCCTTGATGGAAAGAATAAGATAGATGATGTTCTATATGTTGATGGATTACATCACAATTTACTAAGTGTTGGATAGCTACTTGAAAAAGGTTATCATTTGGAATTCAAAGACAACAAATGCATTATTAGCAACAAATAAGGAGACATGATTACATCAGGCTCAAAAACAAAAGGTAATTTTTTTCAGCTCAATTCAGATGTAAGTTGTTTTTTTGCAAAAGTGGATGACAGTTGGTTATGGCAAAAGAAACTATGTCATATCAATTTTGAAAATATATTAAAGATAAGAAATGTCAAGGTAGTTAGAGACCTTCCAAGTATTGCAAAACTAGTTAACACAATGTGCAGGGAATGTGTTATGGAAAATCATGTAAGGAGCTCTTTCAGAAGCAAGCAGAACTCAGCTGAAAACAAGTTAGACCTAGTGCATATAGATTTATGTGGTCCTACTCAAACTAGATCATACTATGGAGAAAGGTATTTCATTTTATTTGTTGATGATTTTTCAAGGATGATGTGGGTTGCATTCTTAGAGGAGAATTCTGAAGCCTTTGAGAAGTTCAAAATATTCAAAGCCAAAGTTGAGAATGAATTTGGATTAAAACTAAAATGTTTAAGGTCAGATAGAGGAGGAGAATTCACCTCTCACTAGTTTTATGACTACTATGAAGAACATGGAATCAAAAGATAGTTGAGTGCACCCAGAACCCCTCAGTAGAATGGGAGTGCAGAAATAAGGAACATGATCATACTTGATACAACGCGCACTATGATGATTGAAGGAAAAGTTGAGCACACCTATTGGAGAGATGCAGTTAATAAAATAGTCTATACTATTAACATAACACAACTAAGACTAGGCGCAGATAAGACACCTTATAAACTTTTGTTTGGTAATGTACCTACAGTAAAATACTTCATAATCTTTGGCAGCAAGTGCTACATCAAGAGAGATGATGGTGTTGGCAAGTTTGATGCTAGAAGCGATGAGGTATTTTCCTTGGTTATTCTACTAAAAGCAAAGCATACAAATGTTTTAATTTAATATTAAAGAAGATAATTTAAAGTACTCATGTAAAGATTGATGAGAATTTCATGGTTCAAGAGAGGTATTATGAATATGCACCTATGATTGAGGATGAACCCAGGCCTAATAGTAAAGACACTATTATTGAAGAAATGTTTGATTGCATTGATGTATAATGTAATGAACCTAAATCAAGAAAAGAAGTATCACAAATTACAAATGAAGATGTCACACCAAAATTTTCAAAATTCACATCTAGGTATCATTCAAAAGATGATATCATTGGAGATCAGAGTAGTAGTGTTTTGACTAGATCTAAAGAAAAAAGTTTAACAGTGGATGAAGAGGTATGTTTACTTTCACAGATTGAACCTTTAAATGTTGAAGATGCTTGCAAGGATTCTGATTGGTAGAAAGAAATGGAAGAAGAATTAGATCAAATAATAAAAAATGACACATGGGAATTGGTTCCTAGACCTAGTGACAAAAATATGATTGGAACAAAGTGGGTATTCAGGAATAAGATGAATGAATATGGTATAGTGTTCAGAAACAAATCAAGACTAGTGTGTAAAGGATATGTGCAGAGTGAAGGGATAGATTACACTGACACATTTTCCCCTTTGAGCAGATTAGAAGCCATTAAGTTATTCTTGGCCTATGCAACATTCAAAGACTTCAAAGTATATCAAATGGATGTCAAATCAGCCTTTCTAAATGGTGACTTGAAGGAAGAAGTCTACATAGAACATCCTGAAGGATTTAATCTATCAGATAAACCAGACATGGTATGCAGATTAAAGAAAGCACTCTATGGACTTAAACAAGCCCCAAGAGCTTGGTATGCGAGACTAGATGGTTATCTTACCAAGATTGGATTTAAGAAAGGAGCAGCAGATTGTAACCTATTCATAAGAGAGACACCTGATGGATTATTACTTTTTGCCATATTTATTGATGACATTATCTTTGGAGGTAATGACAAGCTTAGTGCAGAATTTGCAAAAAAAATGCAGATAGAATTTTAAATGAGCATGATTGGTCCTATAAAATATTTTTCGGGATTAAATGTAAAGCAGATAGATAAAGGAATATTTATAAATTAGTCCAAATATGTGAAGGAAATATTGAAGAATTTCAAGATGGAAGACTGTAAGCCAGTATGCACTCCTATGATAACATGAAGCAAGCTTTCTAAAGAAGATGATTCCACAACAGTTGACAAGACATTGTATAAATCTATGATTGGAAAACTTATATATATTACTCAATCTAGACCAGACATATCTAATGCAGTTGGCATTGTTGGTAGATTTTTAGCTAAACCAAAAAAAAATCACCTAATGGCAATAAAGAGAATATTCAGATATCTAAAGGGAACTATAGACTATGGTTTATGGTATCCTAAATCAGAGAATGTACAACTTCATGTGTATACAAATGTAGATTAGGTAGGTTGTATTAATGATAGGAAGAGTACTTCTAGAGGAGAAATATTTCTTGGAGATAGGTTGGTTTCTTGGGTAAGCAAGAAGTAGAATTTTATCTCTTAGTTGACAGCAGAAGTTGAATATGTTGCAACAGCATTGAATTGTTCAACAATGGTTTGGATCAAGCAGATGGTTAAAGATTTTGGTATACAGGTTGATTATCCTATTGTTATTCACTGTGATAACACTAGTACTATCAACATGTCCAAGAACCTTGTGATGCACGCAAAGACAAAGCACATTGAGCTTAAATACCATTTTCTTAGAGAAAAAGTTATAGGTAATGAAGTAAAATTGGACTATGTGAGCACCAAAGAATAGTTGGCAGATATTTTCACAAAGCCTTTATTAAAAGATACTTTTGAGTATCTCAAGGAGAAGTTGGGATTAATTCTCTCTCCTGAGTCTGATTAGATAAAGAAGCAAGAACATCAGTCCATAGTGACTGATGAACGGTTGAATACTCTACTTCTGGAGTAGTACTTGTGCCTAATTGTTTATGGTGCCCTTTGCCATTGACATCAAAGGGGGAGTATATAGTAAGGGGGAGCATATATTCTAGGGGAGTATAAACATAGACAGAAGAGTTGCAGCAATGTAGAGGAATCTTTGATGAGGATATTGAGAAGATTGTAAAAAGAAAGAAGACACCATGTGCTGAAGATGTTTTTAATATCATATGTTGCCATCAATGTCAAAGGGGGAGATTGTTGGAGATTTACTTCTGAAAACTAGTTGATTGTATATTTTCCATTGATGTGTTATCAAGCCTTGCGTGGTTATATTCATATTGTAGACATGTTGTTTATGTTCTGTCTATACACACAGACTCAGATATGAAGTTTTAGTTGTGTTGTGTAATTCTGTTAATGACAGTTATTTATCTGTACAGAGCCAACATATTGAATTGGTTCTTGAGTTGCGCCTATCTTCAGGATATGTGTGTGTATATTCAAGTTTAATTATGAGTTGAAGATAGTTATCTAAAGGCACCAAACGTGTTTCAATAAGATTGCAATGTTAGAGTTAATTTGGTGAGGCCAACTTTGTGAAGCATCACGTCTATTCAATTTATATTGCATGGTTGTAATTATGCTTGCATGGTTAGTTAAGCCAAAAAGGATGTTATGAAGAGTTTCCTAATAGGTCCCATGATCTCATACTTTGAGGAAGATACTTATAGTAGTTCATTTGTGGAACTCTAAGTGTGAATGAGAAGATAAGAGACAGAAAAAGTATAGAGTAGAATATCAGTTGTGTTTCATTCATCAAGGATCTATGTGAAGAAGAAGTGAAAGATTATAATACATTGGAACTGATCAAGACACCAGGTCTACTCTACAATTCATCATCAGATATAGTGCAAATCTGTTCTAAAGAAGGTTGTAGCCTTCACCATTGAAGCAGTGACCTTTTGGACAATGAGTCCTCACCCTTAACATGGTTATTTGTAAAAGAATCCTAATAGGGTCAGACCCTTAACTAGGTCACTATACTTATTGCATTGTAAAGAACAACTCCTAACAGGGTTGCAAGATCTTCTAACAGGGATTATTATAAACAAGTATAGTTCATTGTGGGTGTTA
>MU225513.1:4094039-4104442 GCA_018584345.1 Thuja plicata | reverse complement strand
CCCCCCCCCCCCCCCCCGCGCCCCTCTCAATTATCCTTTGGGACTATTCTAACATAATAAATAACATATATTGGGGGGGTCCGATCAGCCCCACCCTCCCCATTCACCTTTTCTCTCTTAAAGAAGTTGGGCCCCACTAACATCTATAATGGAATAGGAAGTTTGATCGGTACTAGTGAACAAACAAAAGGTAACCTGTTCTATCTTGATAATATTGAGACCACTTGTCTATTGGCTAGAAATGAATACATTTGGTTGTGGCATAAAAGGTTATGTCATATGAATTTTGACAACATGGATAGGGTAAGAAATAAAAGAAAAGTAAGAGGCTTACTGAGTATGTCAAAACTCGACTATGTCATGTGCAAGAATTTTCAAAATGACAAAGTCTAGTTTCAAGATAAAAACATACACATCTAATGCTATTCTACAATTAGTCCATACTGAATTATGTGGACCATTGAGAACAAATAACTATTATGGTGATAGATACTTCATTGTATTTTTTGATGACTATTCTAGGATGATGACTATCATGTTCTTAAAAGAGAAGTCTAAAGCATTTAAGATGTTCAAATGGTATAAAGCTAAAGTTGAAAAACAAAGTGTTTAAGGTCAGATAGAGGAGGAGAATTTATTTATGATGAATTCACTAACTTTTGTAATGAGCATGGGATTACAAGATAGGTTTCTATACCAAGAACACCACAACAAAATGGGATTTCTGAAAGGGGGAATAGATCAATTATTGATTGTGCTACAACATTGATGATTGAAAAATACATCACACAAACATTCTGAAGAGAAGATTTAAGTACTACTATCTATACATTAAATTGAGTTCAATTGAAGAAAGACACCAATAAGACACCTTATGAGCTATGGAATAGATACACACTAAATGTGAGTTACTTTAGGATTTTTGGAAGTCAATGTTATATATTGAAAGATGATAGAAATGGGAAACTTGATTCTAAAAGTGATGAAGGAATATTTCTAGGATATTCTACCTAGAACAAATCTTATAAATGTCTTAACAAATCTTCTAACAAAATCATTGAAAGTGCAAATGTTAAATTGGATGAATTTGCTGAGAAAAATGATGAATAAAGAAGAAAGGAACCAAAAGATTACAATAGATTTGTCTACATTTATGAACCTGACACCTTTCCCAAGAAACAGTGTAACGCTACCGAGTGACAAAACAATGCAACCGAGCAATAGGCTAGACACACCGAGAATCAAGAAAATGCTCACAATACTGAACCAAGTGATGAAGATAAAAATGAACATCAAGATGATGATCAAAATGATGAAAAAAGATCTGAACATGTACTTGCTAAATATGTCAGAAGAAACCATCCACGGGAGTAGATCATTGGTGACAAAAGAGATGGAATTAGAACAAGAAGTAAGTCACTTAACACTAGATGTTTGATTTGTGATTTTGAGCCTAAATCTGTTAATGTTGCACTTGAGAATCAAGAATAAGTTAGTGCAATGAATGAAGAGATTGAACAGATTGAGAAGAACAAAACATGGACATTAGTACCTAGACTGAGTGACAAAAATGTCATTGGTACCAAATGGATATTCAAAAATAAACTGAATGAGAATGGAGAAGTCTCAAGGAACAAAGAAAGATTGGTATGCAAAGGGTATGTGCAAGAAGAAGGTATTGAATATGGATAATCCTTTGCACCCGTTGCTAGACTAGGAGGAGTAAGAATTCTACTTTCTTATGCTGCTTTCAAAGGATTGAAAGTATACCAAATGGATGTTAAATCTACATTTTGAATGGAATACTCGAAGAGGAGGTATACATTGAACAACCTGAAGGGTTTGTTGATCCTAACAAGAGGAACATGGTTTGTAGACTACAAAAAGCCTTATATGGAGTGAAACAAGCACCGAGAGCATGGTATGAAAGAATTCACTCTTATCTTATTAGTATTGGATTTGTTAGAACAAGTGATAACAGTAATCTGTATTTGAAAGGAGATACTGATGATAAGATTTTGATTGATGGGATATTTGTTGATGGTATCATATTTGGAGGTAATGATATACTATGTAAGTCATTTTCTGATGAAATGAGAAAAGAATTTGAGATGTCAATGTTTGGAGAGATCAAATTTTTTCTTGGTCTACAGATTCTACAACAGGATGAAGGCATCTACATCACACAATCCAAATAACTCAAAGAAGTTATGAAGATATTCAAGATGGATGACTCCAAACCAGTTGGAACACCTATGGAAACTAGATGCAAATTGACAAAGGAAGACAAGACAACTGAGGTAAATAAAACCTTATACAAATCTATGATTGGAAAACTAATGTATGTTGTACACACTAGACTAGATATAGCACATGCAGTTGGTATATTTACAAGATTCTCTACTAATCCTAAGGAATCACACATGACTACTATTAAAATAATTCTGATATATCTGAATAATACTGAAGACTATGGTTTGTGGTATAATAAAGAAGGCAAATTTAAGCTACAAGTTTATATCAATGTTGATTGGGTTGGAAACATAGATGATAGAAAGAGTACAACAGGAGGAGCATTCTTTATGGGTGACATACTTGTCACATGGATAAGTAAAAAGCAAGGATGAATATCTCAATCCATTGCAGAAGAAGAATATGTCGTTGCTGTTGTGTAATGCCCCACCAGGAAACCTAGGAGAAATAACCTGACATGCGACTCAGTTAACAGGATAATTTTTTTTAAATGTATACAAACAATAATGATAACAACATGGAAGAAATAAAATTATACAAATGACATCCACATAAATACAACTCAACAAACGTTACAAATCTCGACAGTTCCTTAACATCAAATTACTTAAGAAAACTAATCTACAAAAACAACCATAAAGAACTGACATAAGGATACATCAACTGAATCCAATAATATATATCTCATATAATAAGAATACATATACAACTGATACCCAAGGTACACATGAAAGAATCAACATCCACTGCACATGTCGCAGGGTATGCCATAATAAATAACAATGTAAAGCATCCTGTGAAAGGATGGTAACTAATATACACATATGGTACAAATGTAAAAATCATGAAACTGAACAAGTCTCCAAAACAATAAGAAGATAAAAGAAGAAGAAGAACTGGAAGAAGGATCATCCAAACACGAAGACAAATGTTGAATTCCAATGGTAATAAGAATCACTACCACCCGACCACATGGAACCAAAGGTCCACTCCCACCATGCTGAGGAGATAATGACATGCCCACTCACACGGGTATACAACAAGAAGGAAAGCATCAAAGGTATATAAGACATCATAAATAAATGCATAGGAAGATCCTAGAAGCTCTTTGATTCACAATAATAAAATCTAAAAAACACCAGAGGTAACTGACACACATAGGATAACCTAAGTTGTATAAAGGAAGGTGTCATCATGTATGTATAACCCTTGAGTTTTTTCCTAGTAATCCCTCAAAGGATCCCGACACTCAAGTGACCATACACTGTGTCAATGACCTATCAATAGACAAAGTCATTAACTATTCTAGACACACACCCCTCAAGGTGGAAAGCATCATCTCATCCTCAATTTTAGCCTATAATAGCACTCAAGAATGGGTGAGGGCTTATATCTTATTAGATTATACTATGGCACCCTAATAAATTATTATGTTATCACTTGTTACAATTACTTACAATAAATGATCCTAGTAGCCACTTGTGAGCCCGACACTTAATGCAAGCCACCTCCTACTATACAACTAGGTAACCTACCATAGGTTCAGAAAAGAACATCACGAAGGTATAACATAAACCTCATCATTGATTCCCACTCATACAGGGATACACCCTTATAGAATCATAAACAATGTCCAAGAGAAGAACATAACTCTTGAAACTGGTTATTACTAGATACAAGAACTATTGGTTCTCAAATAACCAAAATCACTTAACATACTCTCACAAGATCACATAAGACTAGTTAAACAACCAAGTTGGGTAAAAATATCTAGATTCAAAATTGATAACAACATGAACATGCACTAAAGCACATAAAACACCATAGAACCAAAAATCCCAAAACCTCTGGTTTTACATCTTGAAATTCATCTAATCCCAACAGAAACCCAACACATTGCAATTTCGTAAAAGGAAAAGAAACACGCAATCTATTTAATCTGTCACTCAGAAGACACATCATCACATAATGAGTACGATTTCAGAAAGGCAATAAAATTAAGTGATAAACTCATTTATAGTAACACCATGCACATTAAGCCTTTACAGATTAATTTATAACATCTAATAACACTATAATTCAATTTCCAAAGGAAATGCACATTAAGCCTTTACAGATTAATTTATAACATCTACCTCATATAAATTATTCTAATTAATAATTACTAAAATTCAACTATAATTACAAGTAAACATTTATTGGAATCAACCACATAACAATCAAAGCTTTCAAAATAAGTGCCCAAATATAGATCACTATGAGTAGTTCCAGATTCCATAAATAGACAAGTTAAAAGAAAAACTTCATTTCCTAAAATTACATAATACTATCCCAAAATAACAATCAATCTTTAATTATTAATCCTAATTAATAATCTATTGCTAAATAAAAACAATAGTGCTATTATAATGGAATATACTCAACAATTTAAACATGAAGTTTGATAATAATAATATTAATAACCAAAGTTATTAATCAAAGTTCTTAATTTAATCTTATAAATTAGACCCTTTATATAAATAAACATTTAAATTAATGTTTATATTAAACTTTCAATTCACTTATAAAACATTTAATAATATAAATCATAATCATTTATATTAATTAAATAATTTAACAACTAAATAAATAAATAATAAAACCTTTATAATAATAATAAAATTAGTATTAACGTCTTTAATTAAATTAACAAATAAAAGCATATATATAAAATAAACTTTAATTAAAACTAAAATTAAATTAAATGGAAATAAAATAACAAAAAATTTTAAATATAAAAAAAAAAATTATATAAAAAAGCCACCGCTTGGGGGTGGAGGGAGGGGGGGGGTGGTAGACCCCACCTCCCTGCTGCCCCACCCCTCAGTGGGTACCGTGGGTTGTACTGCAGCCCACTAGTTACGTAGTGGTACCANGGGGGGGGGGTGGTAGACCCCACCTCCCTGCTGCCCCACCCCTCAGTGGGTACCGTGGGTTGTACTGCAGCCCACTAGTTACGTAGTGGTACCATAGTACCCCGCAGGCCCACTACACTTGTAGTGGGTGTTGCACCACCTGTGGGTGGTTGGGGGGTGTGGTGGCCCCCGCCACTCACTCCAAACCTTTTTCCATTTTTTTTAAAACAATTTTTTTAAAAATGCATTTTGTTATTTTTTTAAAACATAAAACTTTATTTTGTGAAAAGGATTTCTTTCAAACATTTTTTTTTTATTTAATTTAATTTGTATTAAATGAGTAATAAATTTTCTCCTCTATATTTTAATAAATATTCTCTTTTACACCATTCTGTCAAAATACAACAAGGGAGTATATTTTTTAATTTAATTTTTCCAGCAATTAGCCATTTTTCAGTAACAAATTGATTTAAACCTATTTCCATAAAAGGGATATTTTTCCTTAAATATATAGATCTAAATGAGGTAAATAGAGATTTTCTTTTGACATGCAAATTGTTGTAAACAAGGGAAAGTTTTCTAAATTTAATATCAATTTATTTCAAGAACAATTTCTTTCCCAAGCATGCAAATAACCCTAATTATTTTGTTTCCTTGCAGATCTGGACCTAGTTTGAACAAGAACATGGCAAGGCAAAATTGCTTCTTTCCAAGGTAAAATATTCCCAGATTTGAAGGCTCTCAATTCATTTTTGACAAATACCACAAATTTCTTACTCAAAGAAGGCATTTCACAAATTCAAACCCTAAGACAATTATTGAGAACTAAAACTGTTCCAATTGAAAACCTTAATGCCCATCATGCATTCAATACCATAAACTGAAACCATTATGCCCAAAATCATAGATCTGACATGCAAGCATGAAGAAATATAAAAATTTGATCCAAGAACACATTTCTTCAATTTAATCAATAAAATCACCAAATACTCAAACAAGGAAGATCAAACAAAGGATCCTAGCTTTTCACATGCATAGAAGACGGGGATCTGAAAGCTAGAATTGACAAGAACAAGATCATACCTTAATAATTGATGAGAGGAAAAAATTGAAAAATCCAAGCAATGAAGAATCCAAAAATGCTCCAAAATGCTCCCAAGCTTTCACAAATCCTCAATCACCTGATTTCTCTTTCTCCCTGATTGAACCACCTCCAAAATGGCTTTCAAACCAAGGATATAGAAACCAAGCAATTAGGTATTTAAAAAGAAAACCCTAAAGGGAATATTAATTATCTAATTAATAATTAAAAGAAATTCTTTATTTTTAATTTTCACTTAAAGCATGCACAACTCAACTTTGTAATATGAAAGCAAAGTCATAATTGAAAGTGCATGAGAAGATTTTCAATTAAATAAATCAATTAATCATGCAACTTAAAGCAATATTTAATAAATCAACTTTGCACAATTAATTACAATTAATTGAATTTAATATTATTAAATTTCAATTATTTAAATCAAGACTTAATAATTAAATCAATTAATTAAATATAGGCATTTAATTAATATTTAATTATTAAATAGTCATATATTAAATATATCAATATTTTAATCATAATTATTCATTAAATAAATCAAGCCAAAAGCATCATTAATCCATCTAAAACCTATCTAAATAGAAAATCAACTGAAATAGAGAAACCACTGAAACAAGAACCACAACCACACACAAATAGGCTCACGAATCCATGTCACTTGACGGATTCAACCACTAGGATAGTCAATCAAATTCTTGTCCATTTATAGGACAAAATAAGGGTTTAGGGTATGGATTTGGACCTGATATTATCTCCTCTCTCTTACCATTGAGATACTACAATAGGGCATGCTCACTCCTGCCAATTCAGGGAAGACGTAGCCTGGTATCTACAAACTTGTCATCACAAAAGATGAACATATGCATATAATATAACAAACAATGGTTGAGACCAGTTGATCATGTGGATCTCATCGAGGCAAGTAACTACGACTCTGTCCCATGCCATACCAAACACATCAAACAAAAATGTAAAACATAATGATGATCCATATGCATATAGATTTAGGGTCATTATTGTTAGAAAATCATAATAAAAAAGACATCCTAACATATACATAACCATCATGAAATAACTATGAATCACATGCAAACAGATGATATAATACAACTAAATAATGGATCAATAACATAGTGAAAAGCAGTACATGAATATCCTTAAAATCAACTAAACTAACTAACACATACATACAAAGGCCTAAAAGAGTTCAGAAACTAAAATAGAAAGTAAGACTAAGGGGTGGGTATTACATCCTCCTCCACTAAAACTAGGCTTACTCTTGGAAGCTGATAACTAATCTAGTAAAGAATAAAAATGATTCGCACCGTAAAGCTACTCCCCCTGTTAATAAGGATCAAACAAGAAGATACACCCAACTCATAACTACCAAAAGAATATACCAATCACCACAATCACTCATTTATATCTCAAGAAGGAACTAATGTAAATCAACTTAACTATCTTTTAAGATATGCATAAGGAATCACAAATAATAATATAACTCATATTTAGGCATAAACCAAAAATTACCTTAATCATTTATTCATCATCCAATATTTCTTAAATAAGTCTATATTTTTAATGCTTTCAAAAATTACGAATTACGTACATACTAAAGCTTAATATAGAAGACACATATCCATGTTCATATCGAATAGAAATTGTGAATAGTTCATGCAACCTTACCTAATGCAACACTCACATAAACATATAAATTACATACTGCATTTTGTTCCACAGACAATTACAGTGCAATCTCTGTGATGTCCTCCCTTATAAATACTATCAAAGGTCCACAAAGAACATGATAGAACACTACTTATCAAAAAACATGGTCAACAACACCAAACATTCAGAATAGCCACCGTACCAGTCCAAGGAAAAACCCAAGTGGGAGAACTTCCAAAGTTCAACATTAAATAAAAAATGCATGCAATTCTAACATTAAATCAATGTGACTAATGCTACAAAATAGACAATGAAAAGAGATTTGGGTGACTAATCCAGTCTTAAGAAAATTCAAAAGAAATTAATGTTGACCACATACAACACAACAAGATATCAATCAACCAATTGAATAATCAATATAAAAACATTTCACATAACAAGGTGACTAGGAGTAACCACAGTCAAGGGAGTAGTTGCTTTATAACATCCAAGATCCTTCACGTTAGATGCGTTAGATTATGCACACAATCACTCAAGACAGACAATACATTATATTTCTAACCTCATCTTTATGCAACTTCATGCAATAATGGATACTACTCTGTTACTAACATTAATATTTAATCAATCCTTTGCAAAATGCTACAAATAGGTTTAAAAGTTACAAGAGTCCTATTATGGATGCAATGCACAATTTTATTTGGGGACTTAGGTCCTTTACCCAATCAATCTATAATAATGACGTAAAATTCTAAATATATTAATACACTCCTAATGAATGATATATATTTCTAAACAATGCACAATGTATTGAAAAAACAAGAATTTTCTTTCCAATTTCATAATCAATCATATTTTTTCAGACCTGATCACAACACTCACACAATATAGTTCATATAACCCAAATAAAGTCAATTTAATACAACACACAATTCTAATCATACACGATCAAAAAAATCATACTCATAGAGCTAAGAAATAGGTCACTCAAGAGGAATCACAAGTCACTCAAAGAGAAAGAAAACAAGCAACAAGGAGTTGTTCAAACTAGGAGTCTATCACTACAACACATCACATACATCATACATCAAATATTATGCTATAATAGATGAGGCAGTCAAATGACTATCACCAAGTCTTCATACATACAAACCACACAAGACCCAAAGGAGTAAGCCATCTGCTCACTATCAAAAGCACTCCTATAGATGATTACGAACTTCATGAGAAACGATGAGACTAGAGACCCTATATTTTCACCACAGATCCTAACACAATTTGAGCCTCAGTAGGTATCCACCTATAACAACCAAGACTAAACATCATGCCCAAATCAAGTGGGAAGAACCACATACACAAATAAGAGATCATGGACAATGACTCTAAAGACACAAGGAGACGTGTGATAACATGCACTACTAGCCATTCTAATGGAAAAACAATTTTCCTAGAGCTCCCAGTGTAGAAACGTGGGCTCTAATACCAAGTGTAATGCCCCTCCAGGGAACCTAGGAGAACTAACCTAACATGAAACTCAGTTAACAGGATAATTTTTTTTCAAATGTTTACAAACAATAATGATAACAACACGGAAGCAACACAATGAGACAAATGACATCCACATAAATACAACTCAACAAAGGTTACAAATATCAAGGGTTCCTTGACGTAGAATTACATAAGAAAACTAATCTATGAAAACAACTATAAATGATGAAGGGGACTCCCCTTAATACCACAAGTACACGACAGAAACAAAGAGAAACTACAGAAATTTGCAAGAACAGAAAATTGGCTTCTTATTGGCTCCACAAATGTGGAATTACAAACTTCAGAATTACAATATCAAAAGCCACATGGGCATCCCTTACAATAATCTATAGGACAAAGCCTCAAATAACCACCCAGAACTGCCCTAGAAAACACCACGGGCCTTCCTTAAATAGGCAATTTTCCACCACCCGAGAAGGTTCCAGAAATCTAGCCATTAAGGCTGACTACCCTTAGCATTTAATTATTTTTCACTTTTATTACAAAAGGGTCAGCTTTAAATATTTACAAAACATGAGATTAGGTAGCCCAACTTTCAGAAGCCATAACTTTTGAACTGTAGCTCTGATTGGCTATTATAACCACTTTCTGGAAAGGGGAGATCGCAATCTATAGTGCTTGACAAGCAAAGCACTATTCAACTAGGGGTTTGACCTCGATCTGGAGCCTCTAAGGTCCTAAAAATTAAGCTCAAAGGTTTTGCACCCTAAAATCTCAATAGTAAATCCTTAATAACTTCGCCAATACAGATGATCTGGCAACGAAATTCAACTAGCATTCTTATATGACTAAGATGAACCTTCACCTAGATAATTAGAACATTCTGAGTTCAAATGACCAACTTACTAAAAATAGTAAGTTTCCAAAAATAGCAGCTTTGTACAAAATAGCCCTTATTGAATAGAAAAACACATATTTTTGGGTGATGCAAGATTGCC
>MU225513.1:4077306-4092085 GCA_018584345.1 Thuja plicata | reverse complement strand
CTGTAAAAGCTAGCCAAACCATGAAATGATCTTACCTCAGTAGCACTCCTTGGATTAGGCCATTCTAGGATAGCCTTCACTTTCTCTGGTTCCATTTTCAGTCCTTCTACTGAAACTACAAATCCCAAATACACTAACTCCTTCACAAAACTGCACTTCTTCAAATTAATCAACAATTTTTCTTCCCTCAACTTCTCCAAAACCCTACGAATATGCACTAGATGCTCCTCCAATGTCTTACTAAAGATCAGAATATCATCTAGATAAACAATGACAAACTTACCAAAAAATTCTTTCAAGACCTCATTCATGAGCCGCATGAAAGTGCTTGGTGCATTGGTTAGCCCAAAGGGCATGACCAACCACTCAAAAAGTCCCTCTTTTGTTTTGAAGGCAGTCTTCCATTCATCTCCTTCTCTAATCCAAATTTGGTGATATCCACTCTTCAGATCTATCTTTGAGAAGTACATAGCTCCACTCAAACAGTCTAGAATATCATCCATCCATGGCAATGGAAATCTATACTTGATTGTGATCTTCTTGATAGCCCTAGAATCTATGCACATCCTCCATTCTCCATTCTTCTTTGGTGCTAATACTGCTGGCACATCACATGGACTCAAGCTCTCACAAATCAAACCCTTCTACAACAACTCTTGCACTTGTTTGTTCAATTCTTCACTTTCTGCTGGTGTCATTCTATGTGCTGCCTTGTTTGGAAAACTAGCTCTTGGGATCAAGTCCAACTGATGACTAATCTTCCTTACTGGTGGTAATCCATCAGGCACATTATCGGATACAATATCCTGAAACTCATTCAACAGATCTGCAACTTCTATAGGCACATCTTCTAGTTCCTCCTTACTAGCTTTTGGAATTAAAGCAAAACACATATGCTCATGCTTCATACCCTCAAGGAATTTTCTTCCATCAACAAAATTTATTCTTGCATTACTACATACCTTTTCTTCTGTATTGTTCATTGGTTTTAGCTTATGTCACACTCCATCCTTTGTCAGGGAATATGTATTTGCACAGCCATCATGTACATCATGCCTATCAAACTACCATGGCCTTCCTAGCAACATATGACAAGCATCCATAGGTATGATATCACATAGTACCTCATCATAGTACCTTCCAATCCTAAACTTTACTAGGTACTGTTCATTAACCATGACCTTGTGGTCATCCTGCACCCAGGCCATCCAGTATGGATGTGGGTGTTTCTGTCTCTTGAGCTTCAACTTTGTGACCATCTCTTCTGACACCAGATTGTTAGTACTTCTGCTATCAATAATCACATCATAACACTTATTCTCACACTTGCACCTAGTGTGAAACAAGCTCCTCCTTTGCTCAGGTTCATTTTCACCACTCAGTAGGACTCTTCTGTTAACTAGGAATTCTCCTCCTTTAGCATCTTCAGAATGAGATGATTTTGCATCTTCATCCACATGTGCAACTCTAGCCTGTCTGTCATTTCTCCTATCTACCCTTCCTTGGAATTGAGGACATTCATATGCCCTATGACCTTGTTCTCCACAGTGAAAACATGTTCCACGGAAGCCTCCTCTTCCTGATCCTTGTCCTCATCCTCTTCCTCTTTGATCTCTATTATTTTGATTGAAATTATTTCCCCTCTAACCCTGACTACTACTGGCATCATTCTTCTTTTTTTGATCTTCATTTCGACCTCCATAAGATCATCCACCAGATCTTCCACCGCGACCTCTTCCGCATTGCCTGCTTTCAAACTTCTTGTTTATATTTTCCTCTAACTTTAGGGAAAACTAGTAGGCCTCTTCAATACTGTTCATTTGGATCAGGTTCAACTCCTCCTAAATGCTCGGCCTCAACCCATTAAGGTAACGGGAAACTTTCTCCTTGTCAGCTTTTGCATGGCCTGTTCAGATGAGGATTCGATAGAAATCCTCCGTATACTCTTGCACAAATTTTCCTGCTTGCTTCAAACCTTGCATTTTCTTCAGTAGATCGAGCTCATAATCAACAGGAATGAACTGTCGCTTCAACTTATCTACCATCCGATCCCATCTTGTAATTTTCTCCTTTCCTCTTCTATTTCGCTCCAACTGAATCTCTTGCCACCAGATCTTTGCATGACCCTTCAGTCGGGCCTTCGCAAATTTGACCCTATCAGGATCTTCAATATCTTCATACTCAAAATATTTTTCTATTTCATTGATCCAGTCGATCAACTCTTCAGGGTTAAGATTTCCCAAAAATGTGGGAACCTCAAGCTTAGGTCTTTTCCCGATCTTGGAAATGGCCCGGAAGAGCCTTTCCTCCTCTTGGTTCAAAGTTTCACCTTCCTAATCAAAATCTCCTTCTATGTCGGCTTCATCCTCACTTTTCTCTCTTACGACAAGATTCATGCCTCTGCGAATCTCTTCCTGCAATGCTTGCACTTGTCTCTGGAGGGCTCTAACCTCAGGCGATACACCTCCAGCTCTTCCACCACGCTCCCTTCATGGAGGCACTTTTTCACTTATCACTGAAACCCTAACCACGGTCCTAGTGCAAACTTCCTAACAGTCGGCTATCTGTCTACACACTCAGGAACTTCTCACTCTGATACCACTTGATGAAGAGGACTCCCCTTAATACCACAAGTACACGACAGAAACAAAGAGAAACAACAGAAATTTGCAAGAATAGAAAATTGGCTTCTTATTGGCTCAACAAATGTGGAATTACAAATTTTAGAATTACAATATCAAAAGCCACATGGGCATCCCTTACAATAATCTGTAGGACAAAGCCTCAAATAACCACCCAGAACTACCCTAGAAAACACCATGGGCCTTCCTTAAATAGGCAATTTTCCACCGCCCGAGAAGGTTCTAGAAATCTAGCCATTAAGGCTGACTACCCTTAGCATTTAATTATTTTTCACTTTTATTACAAAAGGGTCGGCTTTAAATATTTACAAAACATGAAATTAGGTAGCCCAACTTTCAGAAGCCATAACTTTTGAACCGTAGCTTCGATTGGCTATTATAACCACTTTTCGGAAAGGGGAGATTGTGATCTACATGTTTGACAAGCAAAGTGCCAATCAACTAGGGGTTCAACCTTGATCCGAAGCCTCTAAGGTCCTGAAAATTGAGCTCAAAGGTTTTGCACCCTAAAATCTCAACAGTAAATCCTTAATAACTTTGCCAATACAGATGATCTGGCAATGAAATTCAACTGGCATTCTTATATGACTAAGATGAACCTTCACCTAGAAAATTAAAACATTCTGAGTTCAAACGACCAACTTACTAAAAATAGTAAGTTTCCAAAAATAACAAATTTGTACAAAATGGCCCTTATTGAATAGAAAAACACATATTTTTGGGTGATGCAAGATTGCCCTTACACCTAGGATGCTCCTACATCAATAAAGAACTAACATAAGGATACATCAACTAAATTCTATAATATACATCTCATATAATAGGACTACATATACAACTGATACCCAAGGTATACATGAAATAATAAACATCCACTACACATGTCACAAGGTATGCCATAATAAATAACAATACAATACATCCTGTGAAAGGATGGTAACCAATATACACATTTGGTACAAATATACAAATCATGAAATTGAATAAGTCTCCAAAAGAATAAGAAGAAGAACTGCAACAAGGATCATCCAAACATGAAGATGAATGTCGGATCCCAATGGTAATAAGAATCACTACCACCCAACCACATGGAACCAAAGGTCCACTCCCAACATCCAGAGGAGATAATAACAGGCCCACTCACACAGGTATACAACAAGAAGGAAACCATCAAAGGTATACAAGACATCATAAAGAAATGCATAGGAAGATCCTAGAAGCTCTCTGATTCACAATAAAAAAATCTATAAAACACCAAAGGTAACCAACACACATAGGATAACCTAAGATGTATATAGGAAGGTGTCATCATGTACGTCTAACCCTTGAGTTTTGTCCTAGTTATCCCAAAATACATCCCGACACTCAAGTGACCATACACGGTGTCAATGACCTCTTAGTAGACAAAGTCACTAACTATGCTAGACACACACCAATCAAGGCAGAAAGCATCATCTGATCATCCATCTTAGCCTATAATAGCACTCAATCATGGGTGAGGCCTTATATATTATTAGATTATACTATAGCACCCTAATAAATTATTATGTTATCACTTGTTACAATTACTTACAATAAATGATCCTAGTAGCCACTTGTGAGCCCGACACTTATTGCAAGCCACCTCCTACTATACAAATAGGTAACCTAACCTAGGTTCACAAAAGAACATCATGAACGTATAACATAAACCTCATCACTGATTCCCGCTCATACAGGGATACACCCTTAGAGAATCGTGAATAATGTCCAAGGGAAGAACATAACTCATGAAACTGGTTCTTTCCCATACAAGAACTATTGGTTCTCAAATAACCAAAATCACTTAATATACTCTCACAAGATCACATAAGACTAGTTAAACAACCAGGTTCGGTAAAATGATTGAGACTCAAAACTGCTAACAACATGAATAGGCACTGAAGCACACAAAACACCATAGAAATAGAAACCCCAAAACCTCTAGTTTTACATCCTGAAAGTCATCTAATCTCAACACAAACCCAACACATTGCAATTTCGTAAAAGGAAAAGAAACACGCAATCTATTTAATTAGTCACTCAGAAGACACATCATCACATAATGAGTACGATTCCAGAAAGGCAATAAACTTTAGTGATAAACTCATTTATAGTAACACCATGCAAATTAGTTTATCTGATAAAATTACTAATAACACTATAATTCCATTTCCAAAGGAAATGCACATTAAGCCTTTACAGATTAATTTATAACATCCACCTCATATAAATTAATCTAATTAATAATTACTAAAATTCAACTATAATTACAAGTAAACATTTATTGGAATCAACCACATAACAATCAAAGCTTTCAAAATAAGCGCCCAAATATAGATCACTAGTTCCAGATTCCATAAATAGACAAGTTAAAAGAAAAAATCCATTTCCTAAAATTACTCATCGTCCCTGAATCCTTTAATTTCGATAAAATGAATCCTATCATAATTACTATCCAAAAATAACAATCATTATTTAATTATTAATCCCAATTAATAATCTATTGCTAAATAAAAACAATAGTGTTGTTATAATGAGATATACTCAGCAATTTAAACAAAAAGTTTGATAATAATTATATTAATAACCAAAGTTATTAATCAAAGTTCTTAATTTAATCTTATAGATTAGACCCTTTCTATATAAATAAAAATTTAAATTAAAGTTTATATTAAACTTTCAACTCACCTATAAAACATTTGATAATATAAATCATAACCATTTATATTAATTAAATAGTTTAACAACTAAATAAATAAATAATAAAACCTTAATAATAATAATAAAATTATTATTAACATCTTTAATTAAATTAACAAATAAAAACATATATATATATATATAATAAACTTTAATTAAAACTAAAATTAGATTAAATGAAAATAAAATAACAACAAAACTTTTTAAATATAAAACAATCTTTTTATATAAAAAAGCCACCGCAAGGGGGGGTGGTAGACCCCACCTCCCCGCGGCCCCACCCCGTGGTGGGTACCTCGGGCTGTACCGCAACCCACTACTTACGCGGTGGTACCACAGTACCCCGTGGGCCCACTGCACTTGCAGTGGGTGTCGCCCCACCCATGGGTGGTTGGGGGGTGTGGTGGCCCCCGCCACCCAATCCAAACCTTTTTCCATTTTTTTTAAAACAATTTTTTTAAAAATGCATTTCGTTATTTTTTTAAAACATAAAACTTTATATTTTTAAAAGGATTTCTTTCAAATATATTTTTTTTATTTAATTTAATTTGTATTAAATGAATAAAAATTTTCTCCTCTATACTTTAATAAATATTCTCTTTTACACCAGTCTATAAAAATACAGCAAGGGTGTATATATTTTTTTAATTAATTTTTCCACCAATATTAGCCATTTTTCAATAACAAATTGATTTAAACCTATTTCCATAAAAAGAGATATTTTTCCTTAAATCTATACCTCCAAATGAGGTAAATAAGGATTTTCTTTTGACATGGAAATTGTTGTAAACAAGGGAAAGTTTTCTAAATTTAATATCAATTTATTTCAAGAACAATTTCTTTCCCAAGCATGCAAATAACCCTAATTGTTTTGTTTAATTGCAGATCTGGACCCGGTTTGAACAAGAACATGGCAAGGCAAAGTTCCTTCTTTCCAAGGTAAAATATTTCTAGATCTAAAGGCTCTCAATTCATTTTTGACAAATACCACAAATTTCTTACTCAAAGAAGGCATTTTCACAAATTGAAACCCTAAGACAATTATTAAGAACTAAAACTGTTCCAATTGATAACCATAAAGCCCATCATGCATTCAATACCATAAACTGAAACCCTTATGCCCAAAATCATAGATCTGACACACAAACATGAAGGAAAACACAAATTTGATTCAAGAACACATTTCTTCAATTTAATCAATAAAATCAACAAATACTCAAACAAGGAAGATCAAACAAAGGATCCTAGCTTTTCAGATGCATAGAAGACCGAGATCTGAAAGCCAGAATTGACAAGAACAAGATCCTACCTTAATAACTGATGAGAGGAACAAATTCACAAATCCAAGCAATGAATAATCCAAAAATGATCCAAAATGCTCCCAAGCTTTCACAAATCCCCAATCACCTGATTTCTCCTTCTCCCTGATTGAACCACCTCCAAAATGACTTTCAATCCAAGGATATAGAAAACCAAGCAATTAGGTTTTTAAAAAGCAAACCCTAAAGGGAATATTATTTATCTAATTAATAATTAAAATAAATTCTTTATTTTCAATTTTCACTTAAAGCATGCATAACTCAAGTTTGTAATATGAAAGCAAAGTCATAATTGAAAGTGCATGAGAAGATATTTCAATTAAATAAATCAATTAATCATGCAAGTTAAAGCAATATTCAATAAATCAACTTTGCACAATTAATTACAATTAATTGAATTTAATATCTATTAAATATTAATTATTTAAATTAAGACTTAATAATTAAATTAATTAATTAAATATAGGCATCTAATTAATATTTAATTATTAAATAGCCATATATTCAATATATCAATGTTTTAACCTTCTTCAAGGAGCAATTATTAACATTAATATTTACCATAATTATTCATTAAATAAATCAAGCCAAAAGCATAATTAATCCATCTAAAACCCATCTAAACAGAAAATCAGATAAAACAAAGAAACCACTGAAATAGAACCACAACCACACACAAACAGGCTCACAAATCCATGTCACTTGACAGATTCAACCACTAGGATAGTCAATCAGATTATTGTCTGTTTATAGGACAAAATAAGGGTTTAGGGTATGGATTTGGATCTTATACTATCTCCTCTCTCTTACCATTGAGATATTGCAATAGGGCACGCTCACTCCTGCCAATTGAGGGAAGACATAGCTTGGTACTTGCAAACCTGTCATCACAAAAAATGAACATATGCATATAATATAGAAAACAATGGTCGAGACCAGTTTATCATCTAGATCTCGCCGAGGCAAGTAACTATGAATCTGTCCCATACCATACCAAACACATCAAACACTAATGTAAAACATAACAAGGATCCATATGTATACAGATTAGGGTCAGTATTGTCAGAAAACCATAATAAAAAAGACATCCTAACATATACATAACGATCATGGAATAATTATGAATCACATGCAAATAGATGATATAATACAACTAAACAATGGATTAATAGCATAATGAAAAGTAGTACATGAATATCCTTAAAATCAATTAAAATAACTAACACATACATACAAAGGTCTAAAAGAGTTCAGAAACTGAAACACAAAGGCAGACTAAGGGGTGTGTACTACATGTTGCAAATTGCTCTAACATTGCATGGGTCAAGCAATTGCTGAAAGGTATGAATATGGAAATTCTTGAACCAGTAATTATCTATTGTGATAATACTAGTGCTATCAACATTTCAAAGAACCCTATGATGCATGCTAAGACAAATCACACAGCTATTAAGTATCATTACTTAAGGGAAAAAGTACAAGAGAAAGAGGTGATATTGGAATATGTACAATCCAAAGAACAATTAGCAGACATATTTACAAATCCATTGCCAAAAGATACATTTGAGTACCTGAGAAAGAGACTAGGGGTTCAACCCTTGTCTACTGGTCTCTAAGCTAACTAGGAGGCTGCATCATCCTACACATTATCAGAAGATCAATCATGTTGATGCAAGCTAAGATATGGATTGTAATGACATATTAGTACAAGAAGGTACTTATATGATCCACACACTAGATATATTGTTGGCTACTAAAGAGTTGTATTGCTAATGGAAAGGACCTTCATTGATATATTTTTGTTTGGAATTTCTATCAAAGGGAGAGGAATATATCTATATGAAATATCTATAAGGGAGATAAATTCAATATCCATCATGGAAAAGAAAATCAGTCAAAGGGAGAGAAAATATCCAAGAAAGATTAGAAGAAACAACCATCCATCTAAGGGAGAGAATTGGAGAAAAATTAACACTGCATCTCTCTCCAGAAAAGGGAGAAGAGAGGGAAATCACTTTAGAAGAATCAAATCTAAGCTAGAAGAGCTTACCAAGGCTCAAATATTTGAATTGGTTATAAAAATATAAGTTTGGTATGATATGGCATATTTCATATTGTGTTGTCATCAATGCCAAAGGGAGAGATTGATGAACTATAACTGATTAAATGTTTGAAGATGATAAGTTGATGATCACCGAGATGCAAAAGTGAATGTAAGGCATTAAATCAGTTCATGTATTGTATTTTCATTGATGTCAACTTGATATAATCTGATTGGTCATACACATATTGTCATAGAATTCAAAAGTTAAAGAGACAAAGTTTATGTTATCGATAAAACATAAAAAGCTATTGTACACCAAGTGACAGTAAACACTGATGGACAGTGCACATCGACAGATAGAGAACACCAAGCAGTTCATAGTCTATACCAAGCACCGTAGTAACCAATCATAACTAAAGTTGTTACCAAGGACAATTGGATTCAATGACCAAGCTAACTAAAGATAGAGAATGACAAAAACACTTAGCTGGTAGGAGATATAGTTAGAGTTAACTGATTGATTGCATTATTTTCATAGATCAGTTGAACTAAAGAAAATAAGAGATTTAAAGAACAGATAACAAGGAGAGAGTTTGGGAATAAATCTGAAGGAGAGCTTTATGGAATAAAGCAATGTATGGAAAGAATTACAGATCAAGAAAGTGATCTACGATGAAAACAAGGAGATTGAACAGTGAAATCATGTCTATATAAATAGACAAGTAATTCATTATAAAAAGAAGAATATTGAATATAATTCTCATGAAGATAGAAGTCTTCATGCGGATTTGATCATACAGGTTGAAGAACATAGCCAAGAATTCTACAGACACCGAGCAATAGAAGCAAGAGCATTCATCGAGCAGAAAGAAGAAAGAAGGGGAGCGAAGGAATTG
Source organism: Thuja plicata (assembly GCA_018584345.1). Classification (NCBI taxonomy): domain Eukaryota; kingdom Viridiplantae; phylum Streptophyta; class Pinopsida; order Cupressales; family Cupressaceae; genus Thuja; species Thuja plicata. The sequence goes on along the minus strand of MU225513.1, from coordinate 4,082,463 downwards.
AAGAGAACATTGATCAGAGAGGTATTATGGACTAACAATAGATCTGAAAAATATGCAAGTTAAAGTTGTATTGTTGAACAGATCATTTATTGTTTCAATTTAACCATTGATTCAGAAAATCTCTTAAGTGAGTGAGATTTAACCATCCTTATTATATTGAGATACTCAAGAGTATCAAAAGGTTTTCTTGTTGACAACATAATGAATGCTAGGTCAAAAGACAAACTGTTAGTTTTGAAACCTCTAACAAGGTCACACTTAATAGTGTGTTTGTAACCTTTAATAGGGTTGGCTCTTCACCGAGCTCACTTCAGAAGAGTGAAAATTTTGGGGTACCGATCCCAAGTGGTTTTTCCCTTAACAGGATTTCCATGTTAAAATCCATGTATCAAATATGTATATGGTTCATTTCTTTGATGTTTTCCTTTACACATTACTCAAATTGGATTGGTCAGTAAACACTAAGTTTAATTGTTGCTACTCAATAAAGGCTGGGAAAAGATAAACAGTATATCTTACCGAGTAGTATCTATTTGTTAGAATTACATAAGGCATACATCTTGAAGGACTAAAAGATAAATAGAGGATATTATATTTGTGATATGAGTTTTGGTTGGATTATTGGAATTATTTTTAAGGCAATTGATTCACCCCTCCCCCTCTTATTTATTCTAACAAGAAGATCTTGTGAAATTTTTTTGGTTGGTGAAGGACTTGGTTGAAGTATGATTAGAGCATGTTTTTGGTATCCTTGCTGATTTAAAGAGTTATGAATAGATGATTTAGTCTCTGGACTGGATTTCATCTTTTGACATGCTACTGGAGCATGATAGTTTGTGTGCCCGAATGGGTGGTGCTATTTCTCAACGTAAGAGGAAGCTTTCAATTATTAAACAAAGGTACAAGAATATTTTTACTATGAAGACTTCTGTATTTTTCAAATTTTATGACTTCTAGTTTTTGGCCCTTTTCCATTGTGACAAAAAGGGGGAGAGAAAGAGGAAAAAAAGCATTAATGATATATCTACTCAAGGGGATATTTTTGGGGTTTTTGGAGTTTCTATATTTTTGAAGTTTTTTCTCTTTTTCCATCAATGCAAAAGGGGGATATTGTTAGACAAATTGAGATGTTGATGGCATTATTTTCATTGAATTCAAAACCTTAATATCAGTTAGTTGGTGGTATCGGTTGGTTGTTGGCAGTGTTGGTTGGTTGTCTATGGTTGTTACTTAGACATCAAGGTTTTGCAGAACATATGTTTGTATGCATAATTTTGGTGTATGGTGTCAGGTGTACTTGCTTCTACTAATGAATTACATCTTTCTAGCTCATTAACATGTTTCACTAGTTTCAATTTCTGTTGGTACCTACTGGCTTCTATGCTTACATAGTTCTTCCAAGTGTTCCTACTACCTGGACATTCTGGCAGTTCCTTAGAATTTTTGGTATAGTGATCATATTTTGTGTCTGGACATACTCTATCAGGTTTCATCTATTAGTTGGTTTAAAATTTTTGTTGATTAAGACATGGTCTTGGCTGTGGTGTTCTGTCAGTTCTAGAATTTATCTATCTTTGATAATTGTGCATATCTTAAGAGTGACCTATCTTTAGGTCTTGTGGCAACATGGTATGAATATTTATTATGTATGACCTATATTTAGGTTTAGAGGTAGCGTGTTCAGTATAATTATAATATCTTTTGCATTGAATCTGACATGTTTTGTGAGTTAGATGATGTGTATAATTATCTTATCAGATGTATATATAAATGGAGAAATCATTTTTTATCCATGAGATATGGTAGTATGCGAGTGTGTGTGTGTGTGTGAGAAAGAGAGAGAGGGAGAGAGAGAGATCTAAAGGTGATATAGTGTGAGTCTATTTTAGTGTATATATGTGAAAGTGGTATGTACAAAGAAGAACATTGAGCGAAGTGTTATGTGATATCAAATAAGGTTCTACATACTATGTTGTAGAGGTTTGGTATATGTTGGAACAAGATCTATATTGGATCTGCTATTGTCAGTAACTACTATGCTATCAAGTGAAACTGTTTCATATAGAGGCAAATGCAACCCTATTAGTTTAGATTTTGCTAGTAAATAATTTTGTATTGGAAGTGAGCCTACTTGTATTGGTAGTTAGCCTTTCTCTTTTCTAGGTAGTTATCCCAATCAGAAGTGAGCCAAATAGTAGTGATCAAACCGAAAATGAGTCCTTGTAAAAATCACCTTAATTAGTGTCACCCTAACCAGTATTCATTTCATGAGAATTAGTTTCTCCATGGTTTTTCCCAATTTGGGTTTCCACGTAAATTTTGGTGTTCATTGTGTTGATGGTTTTGTGCTTTCATGGTTATATCTTTTCTAAGTTTCTAATTGGTTTAAGTATTTACCGGTTCAGTAAAAGTTTAAGAAATTATTTGTGAATAACTAATTCACCCCCTCTCAGCTATTCATCTTGTTAAACATTAACTACAAACAAGGAGGAAAATGTTGTAGTAGTAGATTTAAAGTATAAGAGATGGTAAACATGAAGCAATGAGGTCAATTTTTATTTTCATGAAATTGGTGATAAAGAAATTGATAGAATTTATTTTTGAGAGGAATCAAGAGTTAACATGTACAAGGAAGAATTTAGTAGCTATACATTGGTGTGAAGATGTTACACGCGAGATTTGGTGGAGGTGGTTATTTTGTGGTGGGTCAAAACCCATGAAAGAGGAGAGAGTATTTGGGATGAGGTTGTAAAATGGTGGAATTGATTCCACATGGAGGAAGAGTAAATAACATAATTATTGGAGGAATATGCGAAATTATCTAGGGATGATGGAAGAAGAGGATAATGAAATAACTTGTAGATATTAGTTTTAGTATGGGAACATGCTACAAGTTGTTCATAACTTGGAAGATTAGTTCTACTTAGCTCCATTTTTTAATCCTATGCTTGCAAACTTCCTACTCGGTGTTTCTGATGTAGGAGCATCCAGTAGGAGTCAAAAATATCTTGCATTTTCAAGATTTTTATGATTTGCAATTTGGTTTAGAGGTAAAATGTCATCTTCTAGATATTATTTAATAATCATTATGTTAACACCAATAGGGGTCACAACTATTGGTTTCCCTCTTCCATTAAAAAGTGAAGGTTTTAAATGGAAAAGTGAAAGAAATCAAAATAGAATGCTAATGGGGAAGTGTAGGTGAGATAAATTAAAGACGAGACAAAACAAAAATGACATAACTAAAAAAAACTATAGCAGATGAATAGATCGGAGGAAATTTAAAAAGATAAAATACAAAATGGTGTAATAAGAGATCAAAGAATAGTTTGGAACAATTAAAAGATAAAATAGAAAAAAGATGCATATGGAAAAAATATTATAAGAAAAAATACATGAGCATAGAAGGTAACAAAGGAAACAAATGGGACAATGAACAGTCATGAGGATGCATAAGAGAATATAGTTGGGTTGGATAAAATGAATCTAAAAATGTCCCCAAAAATAATAATGCCTATTAAAAGAGGAAAATAGAGTAAGTAGTTCCATACAAAGAACAATTTAACACTAAAGAGTATTGGGAAAATAAAAATGTCCCAGCTTTGAAAAGGAGAGGGCATTGAAATTAAACAAGATAATAGATAGAGAGTGAATAAAGATACAAAGAGAAGATGGCAACATAATGAAAAAAGAAACAAAAAAAACAAAGGTTTTGGGTATCTGGATAAAACTATGGAGGGATAAATTTAACACCATATTTGTAAAAAAAATTAGAAAGTTTTTGGGTTCTTATAGGAGAGGAGGTGCAAGGTATGGATTAAGAAGAAAGAGAATGCCAAAATAAGGTAGTAGCATGAAATTGGAAGCAGAGTGACCTTCACATGCTATAGAGAATTTATTTTAAAACTTATTGATTACAAAGTGTTGCATGGAGGTGGAAAGAGGGAAAATTAATGTGCATAAGTAAGTAGAGTGAGACATAAGATATGAGTGAGAAAATATGCCAAATAAAGAAGAAAAGAGTGAAAGGAGGTAAACAAATCTACATTGGAGTAATGAGTAAATATGTTGAGGATGGAGATCTTTGGGTTAGAGTCAGAGGATAAACATCAAATGTAAGTGTATTTTATTGTTTATGCAAATAAATAAATTGAAAATTAATGCATATTTAATCTCTTTGGAACAAAATTGATCTTTCTAGTTTGAAAATATGAAGTTGGTGTAATAAGGGAGAGACCTAGTACTTAAGAACCCTAACTTCTCAAAATCCTACATGGAAATTTCAAATCACTCTCAATTTTTTACAACCTACTTGGAAAGTCCCCCTCTTATAACTAAGGTTTTAGGGCCACATAGTCAAATATGTGGCCACATAAGCATGATTTTTGACAAGGTGTCCAAAATAACGCAAACAAAACATGACTAATACTTGTGCACTAAGTTTTTATTAGTGCGCAGATGTTTCATCACATGATTTGTTTCTTTTTAGAGGTAAGGGATACATTTCATTCAATTATGGTCAGACGTTATCAACAATAATAATTTTAAAGTCACAACTATTGGTTGATATTTTCAAAACTATTGCGCATTAAATAAACAAGTGTGAGCATTAAATAAATAAGTACTATCACATCTATTGCAACACAATCAACTATGGGTCCTCTCCCCTATCTCAAAGTTTGGTATTTTGGTTCAAATAAGATTTTTAGTTGTTTGTGTTAGGAATAAGTAATACTGAGAGGGGGGGGGGGGGGGGAATTAGNGGGGGTGAATTAGTATTACAACACTTAAAATAAACTTTAAACCAATTCCTCATAAACCATAAGCATACTGTAATCAAAATAACATAATAAAATAACACAGTACTCATAACACCATTATTTTTTGTCGAGGAAACCCTGGCCGATGGAAAACCCCGGTGGGGATGGTACCCAAAAGCATGCACTAAAGTATAATGTCCCTGTTATGAGACCTAGCCCTGTTAGGAGCTGAATATTACATAGTACATTTCCTTGTTAAAGGAATAAAAACCCTGTTAAGGGTATACAACACCCTGTTAGGGGCCAACTGAGCTTACAACTCTTATAATAATACTTCTGTTAGAAAGTGTTCTCAATAATGAACAAAACAAGCATCTTCAATGCTTAGATGGTTCTA
>MU225513.1:4003915-4060769 GCA_018584345.1 Thuja plicata | reverse complement strand
TATATATATATATATATATACACACACACACACACACACACACACACACACACACACACACACACACACACACACATATATATATTACAATATTATTCATAAATGTTATATTATTATTGAAATAGAAATGTTATATAATATAATATTATATATTATATACTATACGATGAAAATAGTAAAGTATATAATAAATAATAGTATATTACATAATATAAGCATTGCAGTTTTTTATAAATGGTATAGAAACTAAATATTTAACAATATTATATATCTTATATATTATACAATGGTTATTGTATAATATATAATATAATAATATATATCATATTAAATCGTAAAGCAATAAACATGATTCAAATGGCAAATAAACTTAGGCCGAAGCCTTCCTTCCTTGTTTTCCCCCACCTGTGAGTTGCGGTTGTGACAAAGTCACGGCAGTGACTGTTGTCACTGCTGCGACTTATGTCGCTGCTTGGCTTCCTTGCACGGCTAGGGTTTCAAAACCCTCCCAAAATAATGCAACGCCATTCCCTTCCTGCGGCTACTGCATGTCGGGGAAAATTTTTAAATAAAACAATTCATGCATGCAGAAAAATGGGGGTTCCAGCTTGCAGACCCGAAATTTTAACAATACAGAGGAACATAGATGTAATACTGCTAACACATTTTATATATATAAAAAAACTCTAATAACTTATGCCATAATGAAAACTGCGGTTTTAATATGGGAAAAGTTGGAAACCGATCTGTGTAACAGATCTGGTTGTTACATCAATATTAACTAAAGATGAACATTACCCATAATCGTACCAACAGTTGGGTATCTTATAGAGACTCTCAAAAGAGATCTCATGTTGTGCTGATCTTCTCATTTTTCTGAGATACACAGCATAAGCAACATCTTCATACTTCCTCAGACCTGCACTCAAACAACAAAAAAAAAAAAGAGAGGAGGAATAATGAGAGATTTTAGGGTTTGTAGAAGTTTTAATGGGCCCCAAACCCTAATTTTGAATTAGGGTTTGGAGGGCCCATTCATTATTATATAATTTTTATTTAGCAGTTATGTTGTCTTCTATTATTTTAAACATTGAATAAGTTGTGACCAATTAATTTTAATGAGCATAGATAGAACAGTTTAATTTGGTGAGATGTTATTTTATTTTTATTTTGTTAATGGTGTATATTTATGAGAGGAACTTTTAGAAGATTAGTATTTTTTTTAATAAGTCAGTAGTGATTAAAGTTTAATATTTACGATTGTTTTCCCCCTTTGCCGTGTTTTATCATTATCGTTAATTAAATTAAGTTATGGATTTATTTTTTTGTAATTTTTGAATCGAAGAATTGTAAGTAGTAAAAAGTACATAATTGACCTTTAATTGATTTATTATTATTTTTGGATAAATTCTCTTAGTAAACTTAATCTCATTTACTACACAAATTTTATATGAATAAATTAAAGATAGGTTATTTCAATGAAATAATTAACATTATAAAACTCAGTATTAATAAAATAGTTATTCTTAACGTTGAATAATCAGGAGAAGAAATTTAGTTTATTAGTTTTCTTTTAGCTAAAGAAATATTTATTTATTTATTGCTAAATACTTTCCTTTGGCATAATAAAATTTCTCCTTAAGAATACTTAGGTTGGATCGTACTATCTTGAACAAACTCATAATGTAGGGGAAAGTTTATTTCCCCCTTAATACTTTTCATATTCCCTTGTCGCCTAATGACTTCCATCGTGGAAGGGATGGAGGCACGCTAGCGCATGCCTTACGATCCCTTACGTGTCATTGGGTGACTCGCCCAAGTGAGCTTGCGATCCCAAATCTTCGCCTTAAAGGGCTTTTGTGTATCCTAGTAGTCTTAGGTGTATGTTTTGATTGTTCAAAAAAAAAAAAAAAATTTGGTTGTGTTTTTGCCCAATTATTTTGGGCATTACATCTATATCATCTCTTCTCTAGAAAACAATAGGTACTAGAAGAAATTTAGTCACAGTATCGATTTCTCTAGACATTACCTTAGTCTTCTTGTCAAATTTTTTCTCAGATCTCTCCTTTGCTTTAGTGAGTGCGTTGAAAGCTAAAATCACCAGCTCATCCTTATCCATGCGATCAAAATCAATATCTATAGGTTTTTCTTTACTTTCCAACAATAAGATAGATGATGTGTCAATTTTGGTTTTGTCTTCAACTTTTTCTTCATATTTATGCTCCATGTCTTTTTGTACTTCCTCTCTCTATTCTTCCTCTTTCTATTATTCCTCTTTCTGTTCCTCATCTTTCTGTCCCTCATCCTCAGCCATTGTACTGTCAATGTTTCCTTCAAATGGATACTCTCATCATGAGAAGTGTCAAGTGTCACAGGCACACCAGAAACATAGATATCTGGTTGCATATCATCTTCGCTTTTCACAACACTTGCCTCAGCTGATTTGAAACTCTCTCACATTCCTAAGGGTGTTGGAATTATAGTCTTAAGAGGTGAAGCCTTCTTAGGAATAGTATTCATTAGTATCTAATCCAATGCTCTCTGAGTCTCTTTAGTAACTTCTTCATACTTTCTTTCCATAATTTTTACTAACCTTGCCTTAGGCCCCATTAATGCTTTTAGTTCATTGAATATTATATCTCTCTCTTGCATAGAAATCACAGGTAACATGTTATCAATTGCTTGATTTCTGATAGTCTCATCTTCAATATGTGCCAATTGTTTTATTATTTCCAATCTCCCATACAAATCTTCAGGTACACTGCCCTCTATCTCTAACATATTTTTCTTGAAAACAAGTAAATGATTTACCACAATATCTTCAATCTTAAGCTTATCAGATTCCTCATACCTATCATAGTACTTGTTTATTGTAACTAGATTTCCTTGCTCAATAGATCTCTTCTCAATCATTTTAAAGTCTGGTTTCCATACTTGTCTATCACTTTCAGCTTTCTTCTCTTCTCTCTCAGTCCTCTATTCTTTAGGTGGTGAATTCTGTTATTCACTCCATTATATCTACAAAACTTTTCTATATGTCATGGATTGTTGCATTTGTAACATACATGAGGTCTTCTGTCCTGATTTACTTGCATTTTACAAAACTTCACAATGTGTCCAATGTTTTTGCATCTGTAACATGTAGGTTTCACTATAGATTCTCTTCTATTGTCTTGTCTATATCCATATTGATTGAGTTTCCTGCATTCTTCTTTCTTGTGCCCATATGCATTACAGTTAAAATAATAACCAAAAAAAGTTTTAAAAGGGGCATTACCTCTGCAATCTCTTTTCATGTATCCAAACTTGTTACAACCAAAACATCTACCTCTGAAAGGTCTGACATGTTCTCTAGGTTCTTCAAGAGTAGGTTTTTATGCATCAATCTTCACATCTTGTTTCTCTTCTTGATTCTTGAAACATTCATCTTCATTGAAGCCAATACTAGTCATATCTCCTTTAGGTTTATGTCTATCTCTTTGTTCATCGATCAAGTCACTGCTCATGTGAAGTTTCTCAATGTGTTTCTTTGTCTCAACAAGTTCACCTTTTATGATCTGATTGTATTTCTCCAATTCAAGATACTTGTTCTTTTAATGATCAGCCTCATTCTTCATTTGTTTCATCAAAACATTTGTATTTTTCAAAGCTTCTTCAATCTTGTTTTTAGCATCTTTTTCCTGTTGAATTTCTTTAGCAATGACTTCATTCTCAAGCTTCATAGTGTCATTCTCTTGTTCAAGTTTCTTTATCTGATCTAAATTATCATTATCTGAATCTTTCTTTATCTGAACCACAAGGTCTTGTCTCTAATTTTTGGAAAGTTCAAGCTGGTATTTCAGTTTCTTGATGAATCCATTTGTTCTCCTTAATTTTAATCTCAAGTCTCCATTTTATTCTTTTTCTTTATCAAGGTCTTCAAGTGTAGCTTCAAGTTTCTCTTCCAAATTATCTAAATCCATTTTGATCTGCCTTAATTTGTTAGGATTTCTCTCCAAGGGCCAAAAGCTCTGATACAAATTGTTAGTATTAAGTAATACTGAGAGGGGGGGAAGGATAAATCAGTATCACAACACTTGAAATAAACTTTAAACCAATTCCACATAAACCATAAGTATACTATAATCAAAAGAACATAATCAAATAACACAATACTCATAACACCATTATTTCTTGTCGAGGAAACCCTCGCCAAGGGAAAACCCTAGTGGGGATGGTACCCACAAGTATGCACTAGAGTATAATGTCCTTGTAAGGAGACCTAGCCTTGTTAGGAGCTGAATATTACATAGTACATTTCCTTGTTAAAGGAATAACAACCCTGTTAAAGGTATACAACACCCTATTAGGGGCCAACTGAGCTTACAAATCTTACAATAATACTTCTGTTACAAAGTGTTCTCAGTAATGAACAAAACAAGCATCTTCAATGCTTAGATAGTTCCAGTCATAGTTCTGCAATGATCTCTGTCATCCTCTGCTCTGCCATTCACACACATATCTTATTCCATCAAGTACAACAACTCATATCTTCGCTCTACAAAAGATCTCCACACACACACACACACACACACACACACACATATATATATTTTCTTTACCAGGTCAGCTCTCTTAACCAAATATTACATAGTCGGATCTCAATACAAAATACAATTAATAATACAAATATCAAATACATAGTCAACGCTCTTACATAATCAAAATTTAGATTATCCACAACCATAATCTAACTTAGCTTGCCAGAAGTCCACGTCATACTCCCTAAATCATTGCTTCAGTTCAACTGCTCTGTATCAGTGTTCCGCTGTTGTCGCTTGTCTTCAATTGTCTGTAACTCTATAATTGTCACCAAAATCAAATCAATCTTAGATGTAGGTCATACATACTCCATAATATCTTCCTCTAAGCTTGCTCACCATAACTCATCGATCTCGATCTTCGATACCCAAAATACCTCTGTATTTTTGCTTCTGTACTTAGCCGATTCCAGAACTGAATCAACAAAACTTATCTTTAAATCAATCGATCAATATGCGAGATGTGTTTCCATATATGACAACCAAAAAGTGATTCATATTATAAAAAAGAATCACTTGTCAATAGTTTGATTAAATAAATGGATGTAAATTGAATTGGCTCCTTATCTAAGCTTATCTCTAAATATTAGCTATTCCACTTTATTTATATTTTATTTATTTAACAAATAATTACAAGATAGTAGATCATATTGATAAAATTACTAATAATTTGAAATTAATTTTTGAAAATATTATCCAAATCCAAATATATTTATTTAACATAATAATTATTAGAAACTTTACCTTTTCTTACTTGAAAAGTCGATGGAATTCTTTTGAAACTTTTGTTATGTTTGCACTTGTTATATAAGATTAAATAATAGACCATACAAAAAGAATCTAAACTCTCAATAATAATAGTTAGAGTTTCTTTTTAAAAGCATATTGTCTTATCAAGGAGCCCAAACATAGCACGTAAGTTATGATTCCAATTAAATAAATAAGGAAACATATAAAGCATCAAAAGTAGTTGTTGACTCTAAATATTGCAATATTCGCTTAGTAACTATGCAACCTTTTAAATGCTTAAAAACATTCGCCCACCACTATGAAAAGAATATTTTGGCATGCTAAAGAAAGATCTTTCACTATAGAAAGATGGTATGATTTTATATTAATTCTATAAATTTATTTTGTTTGTTAGGTGAAATGAAAACACTTCTTAAAGATTTTTTGTTAAAATTTTGCTACATCAATTGAAATGACAAGAACAAATCACTTACCTTAAAAAGGCATCAATTAGATATTTAATAGGACTTTTGATTTTTCTATGGGAAAATAATAATAGTTTATTGTTTTTGGTGGGTTTTCAATTTTTTTTGGGATGATATGACTGTGAGTAATGTTTAGTGAATTATTTAGGGACTTGAAAGATAAATTATGTCTTAACTCATTATAAAATGAATAGATATATTTTATTGAAAAACTATATGAATTTTTTTATACAAATAAAATAAAATAATGATTTATTTTTTTTGGTTGAATGAGTATCTAATTTGTTAACTTTATTTAATTTTTTAATTGATCAAATACTTATATTATTTTGGTTCTAAGTGTTAGATAAATCTTAGTTTTTTAATTTTATTTTAAGTATGATTTTGGATTGAATTAAATAATAATTATTATTGGTTGATATCATTTAAATGTTTAAATTTTATGTTCTTATGATCTATGATGTAGATATATGATATTGTTTATGACTAGATAAAAATAAAATGTTTATAATACTTAGTCTATAGTGTCAAACAAGAAACAAACTTCTTAACCCCTACAACTTAGACACATAATATATGATATATATGATCCTGACCAAATTTTGGCTGAAATATTAGATTTTCACCTTTTGTTTAAAATATTTTTTGATTTATAAAAAGATCATAAAATTGTGGTATTTATTGATAACTAAAATCATAAAGCTATTAATGCTTTATTTCTTATAATTCCAAGTCACGTGTCCATTTCTAAAGTTTATTATTCAAGAAATATGAATTTATTTTAAACATAAATGAAATGATAGAAGTGGTTTCCTATAACTAACTCAAAACTTCTTTAGAAAAGTGGGCTAAGGATATCGTGAGGCCCATGCATAGCTATTATTATAGTTCATATTTTTTGACATATTCTATGTTATATGATTCAAGTTTGAGATTATATTGCATATATAAAGGATTATAATATGATAATTTATAATGGTTAAGTATCTACTTGTGAGTACCCATTAATGGGTTTTCAAGGTTGATCTTCCCAAAACATGTAGAGAAGATGTGAAGTGGGAAGCTCCAAAAGATGGGTGGATTAAAGCTAATTTTGATGGAGCAGCGTGGGGTAGCCTTGGGTCATTGGGGGTAGGATGTGTGGCTCAGGATTCCAGTGGCCATATCATAGCTACAGAGAACAACTATTTGGAAGAGGGGACGAACAATGAAGCAAAGGTGCAAGCAACATTGTTGGGTGTTGAGATGGCACAAAGACTTCAAGTGGATAATTCACATCTGGAGGGTGATTCCCAAATTATCATCAATGTTATTGCAACGGAAAAATCACACATGGAGGTTGAAAAAGATAGTGGGGTTAATCAAGAAAAAACTTAATGTGTTTTCAAAATTTCAAAATCTCACACATACTGGGAGGGGAATAGTTTAGCAAATTCATTGTCCAAGTTGGAATTTGATGCAATGATAACATAGAAGATACACTGGGGTGACATCATGTAAAATATGAGAAATGAGATATCATGTGATATTTTTTGAGTTGGCGAGGAGACCAAAGGATGATGAAGGACAATATTGCATTCAATGAAACAAAAGGTAGCAGGTTGAGGCCTTTCTGATACTGAATTCGCACACTCTTTCATCCAAGCATTCAATGCAACAGATAGTGTGAAGGATGTACATTCCCCATTCACATATTTAAAGACACATTTGATCTTTGGCATTTGTAGTAGTGGTGTGTGGCAAGAAAATAAGAAACTTGCAAGTGAATTGTTTGTTTGACACCTCGAAGCAATAAATGGATTTCAAAGGGCCATTGACAAAGGAGAGGCTGAAGAATATTTTTTTCTTTAGACCATCCCTTCTTTCTCAACATAATTTGGGCATTGTTAAGGATAAAGTATGTGGCATCTCAATTTTTTTGGTGAATGAACACTAACATCACTTCCCTTTTTTGTGCATGGGGTCTGCACTTTGGATCAAAGGAGAAGGTCTTGCTCCGCAATGTGTTTGACTGAAGTGGAGAAAAGGGTTGGATGAAATCTTGGATTGTGTGGTGCTTGGGCCAGGGTTTGTTTGGATGCATGGTGACTGGCTTGGTGTGCCTAGGTTACATTATTGAATGAAACCTTTCCTTTTCCATAGGGGTTTGGGTGATGGATTGAAGAGGAAACAAGATGTGAGAAAGGCGTGGGTCTTGTTGATGAATTTTGTGTATGACTAGGAGCTTGAAATTGTGGTAGGGCTTCATAGAAGCCAAATGAACCTGACCCTTTTCTAGTTGAAAATGACCAGGGTGTGGGAGGAAATAAAGAAACAGAGGAGGGAGTGAAGATTGATGCAGTCAAGAATAGAGAAACCTCAAGGAGATTGGTCCAACCCTTGCATCCAATAAAATATAATAGAAACAATAAGCCAAGATGGATATAAATGAGAGATCAACCTTCTATTATTATTAGAAAATCATTTACAACAGATTTGCAACATGCAATCTCACATCCCAAACATATAGGCCTGATTATTATTAAAAAAACCCTTACAAAACCTATCCAAACTAAAGCCAAATAATCTTATCAAGATCACCTTCCCCTTAGGAACAAGTCCATAAGCTTATAAAGCAATCACAACATTAGGTCGGCCTAGGAAAGATCACATTTCCCAATAATTGAGAAAATGTGTTACAACAAATTGGGCAGGACCCAAAATAATCAATTTCAACATCCAATGTAATTAATAAGAGATGCAATCATACAATAAAGTTGTCTGCAAATGTAACAATGATCTGAAAATATCATGTATGAAGATTCCCATCGGAAGATTTGAAAATTATCGAAAAACACAATGACTGACTAAGAAAATGAAGAACATGATAGTCAAGCAAAGAATCTGCAAAAACTCATGCGCGATGAATCCAAATAATGTGCAATCATAGGATATGATCCAACATGAAGCCACAAACACATTTTTGTGACCGTAACTCAAAATGAAAACCACAGATCGACCACTAACAGAAACACCAGACTAATCAATAGGAATACAAATATTTTTGTTTGATGCAAGATTTCTAGGATCCTAAGATGCTCTTGGATCAGATACACGGGGTATTTAAAAATTGAGCCTCTCGCTTTACTGGGGCCAAAGGAAAACCAAAGTGGTCAACCTTATCTTGATAATTCCATGAAGAATAATCCACTAGTCTGTCCTTCCATTTGAAAAGATGTTCCATGTACTGCATACCTCTTGTACTTTGACCAACTCTACTTTCTAAAATCTGCTCTATCTGATCCATCAATTTATTAGGATACTGTTTCCCAACATATGATAATTCATTTATAATGTAATCTTATTCATAATATTCATACAAATGTGCAATATTGAATACGAGTGATATATCCATGTCCTCTGGTAATTCCACTTCATATGCATTCCCTGAATCAAATTTTCTGAAGATCTTACAAGGACCAAACTTATTCATCCTCAACTTGTTATAGGTACCAATAGGAAATATTCCCTTTTGCAAGTATACCATAACTTCATCTCCTACTTGAAATTATTCATGTATTATCTTCATATCTTCTCTCCTCTTATAAACTTGATTCATTTCCTCCAAATAATGTCTCACTCCTTCATGCAATGATCTCATAACCTCAAAAAATTCCTCTCCTTCAGCACTCTTCTTAACATCATGACTGATATCCCTTAATTATGCTACTCCCTTAGGATTAAACCCAATAACCACTTTAAATGGTGTGTTCCATGTACTCCTGTTTACTGAATTATTATAAGAAAACTCTACTTGTAGTAAAGCTAAATCTAAATTTCTAGGCTTGTCTCCAACTAAACACCTCGACAATCTCCCTAAACTCCTATTCACAACCTCTTTCTATCCATCAATTGGTGGATGAAAAGTAGAACTGAACTTCAAATCATCTTTCATCATCTTCCAAAGTGTCCTCCAAAAATAACCAACACACCTACTATCCATGTTTGAAATAATACTCTTTGGTAATCCATGTAATCTCACAATCTCCCTGAAGAATAAATTAGCTACATGCACTGCATCTATAGTCTTCCTACAAGGAATGAAATGTGCCATTTTAGAAAATCTATCGACAACCACAAAGATTGAATCAAAGACTCTCTGTGTTCTAGGAAAACCAAGTACAATATCCATACTAATCTCCTCCCAATGCCTGACCAGTACTATCAAAAGTGTATACAACCCCACATTCTGACTTCTATCTTTTACAACTTGACATACATTACAACTCTATACAAAATTCCTCACATCCTTCTGAACTTGTGGCCAAAAGTAATTATTACTTACCAAATCTATTGTATTAGCAATGCCAAATTGTCCCACTAAACCTCCACTATGTTCTCCTTAATCAGATCATCTCTCATGGAACTCCTTGGTATACATAATTGAATACCTCTGAGTAACATGCCATCCTGAATTAAATAGGATATTCAAGATGTCTAGGATAGTATCCACTAGGAAGGAAACTCCTGAGAACTTATGGACAGGGAGAATGAAATTTTGGTTAAATACCATGAAATTATATCCAAGGAAGATATTTTCTGGAGGCAAAGATCTAGATCTCTATGGATTCAAGAAGGAGATAGGAAAACAAGGTTTTTTCATATGACTACCTTGAAGCATCGTGCAACAAGTAGAATATCCTATATCCAGACTACTAATGGGAGAATTGATAATGAAAAGAATATCATGTCTGAGATGGTTGGATTTTTCTCTTCTATACTTTCTTTAGAAAAGAATCTCAAAAGGGAGGACTAGGAGAACATCTTATCTTCTATTCCTTCAATTTTAAAAGAGGGTCATAATATCTTTCTTACAAATATTCTCTCAATTAAAGAAATAAAAATTGCTATTTTTCTTTTGAAGGAGAAAAATCTCAAGGACCTGATGGAATCCCTATATTTTTCTTCCATAAATGATGGCATATTGTTGAAAAATATATTCCTCATGCTGTCAAGGAGTTCTTTGGATCAAGATCTATTCTGAAGGAGTTAAATTCTACCTTCTTGGTTCTTATTCCTAAAAAACTAGGTGTTGATACTATATATTGTTTTAGGCCTATCAGCCTATGTAACTCAGTATATAAGATCTTATTGAAGGTTCTTATGACTAGATTATTTTGTATCCTTCCCTTAATTATATCACCTCAGTAGAATGGGTTTTTTCTAGGAAGACAAATTTTGGATTCAATTATTAAATTTCATGAAAAAATACATTCTCTAGAAAGCTAAAAAAACAAGGTTTTTTCCTTAAGCTAGATTTATCCAAAGCCTATGATAGGGTTGATTGGGATTTTCTTTGTTGGGTGCTTAAAGCCTTTGGTTTTGGTGGCTGTATTATCCAACTTATTATGGAACTTATTACTACTTCTATGGCATTTATTGTAAACGGGACATCTTCTCAGTTCTTAAGGCCTTCTAGGGGTCTCAGGTAGCGAGATCCTATTTTTCCCATCCTTTCCGCCATCTCGGCTGAAAGTCTTGGAAGATTTTTTCAAAATATGGTTATTCATGGAAACATTTAAGGCATCAAACACTCCTCTACTAATGTTATTTATTCTCATGAGCACTTTGTCGATGACACCATCTTAATGGGGTCTTCCTCAATCAAAGAAGCTAAGAATATGAAGGAGGCTCATAACTCCTATACTAGGGCAACATGGAAGCTGATCAACTGGAGTAAAATCTTTTTATTTTTCATCAATACCCCTGAGGAAAGGAAAAGGAATATATCTATAATTATTGGATGTTTTATTGGGGATTTCTCTTCTTCTTATCTTGGTCTTCTGTTGGGATTCAAGATGACTAGCTCCTTTTGGTCTTCCCTCATTGACCGATTTAACATAAAGTTAGCTGAATGGAAAGGTCCACTCCTAAGCAACATGAGTACAGTTAAGCTTCTAAAATCTACTCTTCAAAATTTTCCCATTTATGCTTCGAGTCTTTTTAATATTCCTTCTAAATATGTGGAGGGTATAGAGAGGATCCAGAAGTGCTTTCTTTGGTTAGGTGTTGAAGAAAATAAAAGATTGGCTTTGGTTTCTTGGGAAAATGTCTATAAGCCTAAGAAACTTGAAGGTCTTGGATTAATGCCTATCAATGCTATGAATAAATCTATGTTGGCTAAACAAGTGTGGAGGACCTTTGGAGAGGAAAAGGAGTGGAACAAAATATGGAAATATAAATATCTTTATGCCTGTCACTCTATTGCTGATTTTTTGAGATGAATGCCCCCATAAAAGGTTCATGTATCTGGAATGATATCTAGCAAGCCAAAGAATTGGCAGCTAAAGGAAGTAAGTGGATTTTGGGGAATGGAAATAGTATTCATTTTTGGGAAGATAGATGGCTTATGGATAGACCTCTGGGTGTTGTCCATGCCTTTAACGACTTTGTAGAAAGGAGAAAACTTTCCTATGGCCCTCTTGTTAGTGAATATTGGAAAAATCAGGTCTGCGTGAATTTAAATGATATAGATATTTATCTTTCTCCTATTATGAGATCTCTTCAGGCTTGGTCAATTCGGATGGATACTGATGACTCCTTGGTGTGGATTTCTATTTATTCAGGAAAGTACTCTATGTCTTCAACTTGTGCTTTATTGAATCCAACTATTGATAGACCTCCCTTTTGGGCCCACGCTTGGGTGAAGCCTCTGATTCCTAAAATTAACATTTTCTATTGGGTTTTTCTTCAAAATATAGTGTTAACTGTTGATAATATCTATAAGAGATGTTTTATCATGCCTAATAGATGCTATTTGTGCAAGGATTCTGAAGAAATGATGTATCATATCATGATTGAGTTCCCTTATTCTTGGGAGGTCTAGACTAAGCTTCTTCAGAGGTGGAATTTATACTAGACATTCCCAGGATCTTTGCAGGTTTTTTTTACCTAGTGGATTTCTGTTGATATTTCCATAAACAAGACTTTCAGGATAATTATGGCTCCTTGTGTTATTTGGAATATACTGAAGGAGCGTAATAACATAATATTTAGGGAGATATATTACTCATATTTTTTGGTTTTTGAAAAAAAATTAGAGGCATTAAAGAATTTTTTATGTTTTTTAAATTCTAAATCTCTAAACTCTCTACATTTTGATCTAAGCATGTCTAAGGATTGGGTGTCAAATGGATGGAAAAGATCTCAAAAAAGAAAAAGACAAGGGGTTGCCTGGTTGTCTCCTCCTCAAGGCTGGGTCAAAGTTAACTTTGACGGTGCGGCCAAGGGGTACCCTGGTCAAGAAGGTTGTGGAGGTGTTGTGTATGATAGGTATGGTAACTGCATGGGGGCTATCATGTTTCCTCTAGGGGTCCAAAATAACCATTTTGCTTAGGCCATGGGAGCTTTGCAGTCTCTTAAACTAGTACAAAATATTCAGTACAGAAATGTGTGGGTCGAAGGTGACTCAAATAAAATTATTAAATGTTTAAAAGGAAAATTTAAGGCTTCTTGGTTGATTAATCATATTATTACAGAAGCCATTGCAATTATTAAATTGTTTAATAATCATTACATCTCCTAGGTGTATAGAGAGTCCAACTTGGTGGCGGACGCTTTTTCCAACCTGGGTGTCAAATCACCTGATAGCATCACTTGGAAATTGGAAAAGGAAATAAATGAGGAAATTTTATTCCTCATAAGGTTTTATAAGACCAATAGGAAAGATGGAGTTATTTTAAGTAATCATGATAATTAGACATAAGATTTTAGGGTACAGTGAAGGTTTATTTAATTGCTTCGAAAGATTTGGTATTATTAAGGTAATTAACTGGCATCACATTTTGTGGGTCACTGTTTTTGTTTGGTTTTCTCAGAGCTTCTTCATTCAAGATAATATCTCTTCTCTTTTTTTTGAGACTGTCAAAATGAGAGGAGGGTTAAAACGCGAGGAACCCCTTAACTGTGAGAAATGGAAAAAAGAATTTGATGGTTTAAAATAAAATGAAGAAGGGGGTATTATTCCATATTTGGAAAGGATTTATGGATTTGATAGTAATGTTACCAAGAAGTTTGTGGATGGTTCAAAGGAAGGATCTTCTGTTATGTGCGGGAAACAAATTTCCCTAAATGAAGAGCTCATCATGGATGTTTCAGCTATTCATCACAAAGGTATAAACTTCATTATAGATAGGAAGATTTATTATAGAGCTATAAATATGTTTCCTAAAGATGATGCTGAGCGGGACAAACTTGTTTATACTTACAGTTTTTATGATGTGAATGACATCAAGCAGATATGGAGGAAGGTTCTTATTTCCCTTATGGAGTATATTGTTGTGGATGGTTGTTATACTAAACCTCATAGTTACCATTTTTTTCTGCTAAACCATTTCAGGCATAAAATGTATGTCTCATTACCTCATTATCTTATGTGTTCCCTTATTCATAGTATTAGAGATCACAAGAATAAATATAGCAAGTCGGTGCTCCATGAAGGGCTCATTTATTTGATTTATGAGATTTGTCATGATAAAGTCCAGGACAGGGTCCATAAGTCTATGGCACCTAAAAAATAAAAAGAGAAAAGGAGATTATAGGAGTCTGGAAGTGGGAACACAAAAATTTTGTCCCCTGTTTCTCTCAAAAAACCTAAATGCAGCCTGGATATGAAAACATATAATGATGATCGGGGTATAGATATTAAAGACAATGATGATGAAGAGGAGATGTCAATTGATCCTCCTATTAATAAAAATATTGAGGAGGAGGGTATGGACATAGAAGAGGATGATAATGAGAAAGATGAGGAAGAGAAGATGGAAAATAAAATAGTTTTTGTTATGCCTGGTAATGTTGTTGCTCGTCAAGGTTTGGGCAAGATGCAATTTATAGAGAAATGCGAACTAGAACCTAACCTCTTTTTGAATATTTAAGCTCTGGAGGAGCTGAAAAATGAGAAAGCTAAAGAGCCTGGTGCCTCTATGATGGAAAAAATCCCTAAGTCGATGGAGCCTAAGGATAAGATGAAGATTAAGGTGGAGGAGAAATTTCCTATCCTAGTTGATTATGTAAGCTCTATGGAGCATGACATGTCAATTTATCTTGAAGGTTCCAATGAGTTGGTGGAGGATTTCAAAGGTGACCTCACCTCCAAGAAGAATAAAAACCCAAATTAAGATAGTGTTCAAATTTTTATTTAGGAAATGTAGGATAAGTATGAACCCACTTTGGGTGTTCTTCAAATGGCCAAGGCTATGTCCTTGTACTCTTTTCGGCTGGATAGATGGACTTTCCATGAGATTAAGGGCCTTAACTTGAAGTATAGAGACCTCTATTCTAAGATGGAGAATATTAAGCTTGGTCTTCAAGGTGGTACTTTTACAGCCAAGAACAAGTCTTCTAGTATGTTGGAGAAGAGATTGGAGATTCTGTGTGCCGGAGTGGAGAAGAAGGAGAACATGTTGAACGAGATCCTCCAACACAGTAATGAGAGTATCAAATTTTATGTCCAGAATATGAATTCCTTGGTGGAAAAACTAGAGAGCTCTTTCCATGAGAAAAGAATCGTCAATTTGTATTCTAACACTAGGGATGTTGTTGGTCAAGGCTCTGGTCCTGGGAAAAGGACAAGGGAAAACATGAAGAAAAAAGCTACTATTGTTCCAAAGGAGATTATGGATCTCAAGGTGGTCATTCAAAAGATTTCTAATCTTGAAGAGGAGGTGGTAGGTACCCTCGGGGACCTCATCCAGGTCTGGTTTCCTATTTCTCATTCTTTTTGTTTTTGTCGATGGTTGTGTTGCTTCGTTGGTTTTTTTTTTTTTGTGTTGGGTGTCTACTGGTTTTTTACAACATTTTTTCTCAAGGGCCTCATTATTTATCTTAAAGTAATCTATTTATAAAGGGTTTCAAGTCCCTTCAAAATCTATTTTTACAATTAATAAATATTTCATCCTGAATGAAATAATCCAACCACTTACTTCTATCAGCAATAATAGGCTCCTTACAAGACTTCCAAGGTTCACTGAAATTTGGATCTTCCTCATACAAGAGCTTCAATTCATTAAATCCCAATACATAAATCTTCATCTTAGTTAACAAAGTCCTTCTCCTACTCAAAGAATCACCAATTTTATTTAACACAACACTCTTATGTTTCAAAAAAATATATAGCTATTTATAAACTCAACCAATCTCACGTGTCTCTGATTCAAATCACCTTGGATGCTCAAGTAATTCTATGCTTGATGATCAATATACAGTACAAACTCTCTGGTTAACAAGTTATGTCTCTATTTCTTTAAAGCTTGTATTATAACATATAATTCCCTATAATACACTAAATACCTTCTCTTAGCATCATTCAAATTCTAACTGAAATAAGAAACAAGTCTTCCTTCTTGAGTCAAGACAACTCCAATTCTATTTTTGCTAGCATCACAGTCTACTTGAAATACCTTATTGAAATCAGGTACAACTAACACTGGTTTTTTTGTCACCTTTTTCTTCAATAATGAAAAACTCTTTTGTGCTCCATGTGTCCATTTGAACTCCTTTATATCTCCTCTCATAGTTTCATTCATCGCTCCACAGATTGAACTAAAGTTCTTGATTGTAGGGCCTCCCCCATTTTCCTTCCTTCTTGACACCCTAATAGGTGTGAATTGGTTTTTGTGCTAGTATTTTATGATCATTTTGGACCCTTGTGAGGTTTTACCTTTAGGATAGACCTAGTATGTGAATTCCTTATGTTGATTCCTTTTGTATTATATATTGTATTGGACAGAGATGTGACCACATTGTTCCGTGATGCACTCTATTTCACGTTATTTTTGTACTCATACCAATGAGTCTAGAATGCACTATGTTTGTACCAAGGCTAATTAATCCAACTGGTTTTTATGAAAATGTAAGTGAGTGCATGTTTTGTGTGAAATAATATGGTACATGGAAAATTAGAGAGGATCTAGGATACCTAATTTCTAATTAGGGTAGAGGGTAGTAGGAGGAAGATATTTAAAAAAATGAGAAGTAAATATTTAAGATAGGGTTTTTGAGAAAGATAATATTAGTATAATAGTAGTCTTATTTGAATTTTCATAGGGAAATTATAGAGGAGAGAGATTAAAAATTATAATGGGGAAATTAAATATAGTAATAGGTCAAAAATGGTTTGATTAGAATAGTGTTAAGTTAAAGTTCTTCATGTGGATAATACTAAAAGGGTTATAATATGCGTTCAATAAAAGACATGTTAGGGGTATATTTGAAAATGATATCTTAATAAGATTCTATTTTAGAAGCATCATTTAACTTTTATTAAGGGGCTATTAAAATAATAGTCCTTTTTTTTAAAGTTATTATATATGGGTCAATTAAACCTAATAAAGGGGACATTAAGATGTAAAATATTATACTAATGTCTTGAATGATATAAATGGGGTCACTAAAGAACTAGATTTCATAATATTACTATAGATACATCAGTGAATATTTACATAAGGGAAATTGAACATACCCAAAATATATTGTTGTAATGTTTAGATTCCAATAATACCTTGTTATAGGATAATTTTTTGGATTGAATCAAATTAAGGGTATGGATCAATCCTATAACAATCATATGTCTTATTGAACCCCTTTAGAAAAATATATAACCAATCATTTTTAAAATAAATAAAAGTATAAGGTAATGGGTGAAGGGGTTTAATTTAAATATAAAGGCAAAAAGTTCATGAATTGTAATAAGAGGACGTTGTATAAGAATTTAAATTTAATGATGCAATAATATTCCTGGAAGGATTATTAATGTTCCATTATAAAAGAGTCAATTTTTGAGTTATTATTTTGAAGTGGTGGGTGGTAATATTTATACAAAGGGGTATTATAATAAAAGTATTAACATCATTATACTATGGGATTTATTGAGGCAAGAGTCTCATTAATGCATAACAAGTGTTAAATTACCCATAATATGTATTCCATAATAGAGGATGCAGTAACCTAATTATACTAGGTTCTTAATAGAATCTTGTATTAACATTATGAATATGTAAAATTAGAATTTTCAAATATGGTAATATAAATGTCGCAATAAATCCCATCGTAGGGATGAAATTTAAAATAATGAATTTAATAATACGTTCGAAGGATAAGAGTGGAATTATACGATGAAGTTAAATCTTGGATAGTAATTAATCACTTTAAGTCATTAGGTCATATTAAATTTCTGTTATTCGAAAATAGTTAAGCGGGTTAAATATTTTAAGTTGGTTAAGGGTAGATATTCCAGTCAAACCTGAATGTTTGACCCATTCGAGGGATGTTGACAAGTCGACCTTCACTTGTCATGAGTTCCCCTTGATACTCCTATCAAATCTATTCAATTACTAACTGGGATTGATATATCCAACCTTGTCTCACCTTCTATAGTAAGTTTAGTAAAAAAATAAACTTATCATCATGCAAATATTGTTTTTGTATCATGTTTAAAAAAGAAGTAGATGGTTTGTTTTTTCCCTTAAATTTTGGGCATGATAAAGGTCCAGCACGAAGCCACAAACACATTGTAGCGACCGCAACACAAAATAACAACCACAGATCGATCGCTAATAGAAACACCAAACTGATAAACAGGGAAAAAAAATTATTTGATGAAAGACTGCTAGGATCCCAAGAAGCTCTTGCATCAGAGACATAGTGATCATGAATGAGGTCTTGTTGGTTTATATAGAGTTTGAGGTGGATATAGCGGGTGAGGCAACTGTGGCAGGGGAAGAATAGGAAGACACGTCGAGAAAGGAGGCCATGGTCGAGCTCGTGGTTAGATTGAGAGAAGAAAGGGTGACAATTCTGCAAATACCCAGGCCATGATGGTATTTTCTTCTATTTTGAGGGTTGGTGAGGTGTTGGGTGGTGGGGGGCTGATGAAAGAGGTGGTTAATTTCCTCTTCAGTCCCCTCCCATCCCTGTTTTTACAAGAAATCTAAATTCTATCATTTTGTCAAAAATTTATTTTGAAATGTATATGGGTATACTGTACTAAGTGAGGGGTATAGGAATTGCCATGTTTTGTCATGTTTTATAGTCAATATGCAAGGGTGATGAATTCTATCTAGATGTCAACTAGTGGGAGGTTTTGGGATAATGGGTAGTGTAGTTTGGGTTTTGGGATGTTGATATGAATAGAAAATTTCATTGCAATATAATGTTTACTACTAATATCTAATAAAATAATCTTTTATTGACCAAAAAAAAGTATCTACTTGTGATTCAAAGTATTATTTGCAATAATCAATCGAATTACTTAATATTACATTGGTCTAATCATTGTTAGTTCTAAGATTTTATGATTGTGTGGTGGTAATGATTGGCTTTAGAAATGATTTCGTACTTATCATATACTTTTTATATTTTTTCCATTTTATTTGTATATATACATCTTGACTAAATTATTGTTACATTATAAAAAAATTCTTTAACACTTGCTAAATTATATGAACTTGTTATTGACTATTTAATAAATTATAAACACTTATTTCAATCTAAAAAAACTTTCCATTATAACTTATGATGGTTGTATTTAGTACTTATTAATATAGGTTTAATTTAGTTTTTGTTGTTATGTTAGTTCTATTTTTTTTCATTTACGTAATATTTATTTTGTTTTTGCTATCGTAGCTAGTATATTTATTGATTTTTAAGAAAAATAAAGATATAAACAAATGATTATTATTATTTCATTTATGGTCACTATAGAGTGACTGAAACCTTTTACTCTCTATGATTGTCATGTTAGACAATTACATGATATGTAGAAATATATTTTTGATATTGTTCATTTTTTTTAGTAGTGAGGTAAACTAATTATAGATGTTTCTTATTGTTTGAATACTAATATAGTTTAATTTATATTTTTTTGTAATTTATTGAGTTGATTAATACATAGTTGTAGTCAAGTTAAAGTAGTTAGTTTTTCTTATATACCTAGAATTATAATAAATTATTATAGGAAACCTCAAATAAAATAGTAAAATTATGTTTTAACCATCATAATAGGTAATCAAGCTATTTTGTTAGTCCATAAATGTTTTGCACATCAACATGTTCTTTCACATAACTTCACATTAAGAGTGGAAATTAAATTAGGAAAAAGTATAACTTCACATTAAGAGTGGAAATTAAATTAGGAAAAAGTATAATAAAGATAGATTGTATCTAAGTGACAAAATTTGTCACAATGTTATATATCATAGAAAGGTAAAATTTACTATTCAATACTAGTAGTGATAAGACTATTTCTAATGTACTACAAATTAAAATGAGAGCTAGGAATTCTATTTATATTGTAAAGATGAATGATACTATTGTGCATATGTATGTACATATGTCTTTCCATAAATATGATTGTAAAATAAGTATTAGGTCTTTTATTCTTTCAAAAAAGTATTTGAGTAGAAACTTGGTTTAAACTAAATGATAGTATCTTATAAATATACCATGGGTAGTGTGAAGATGACTTCACCATCTACAAAATTAATGTTGTGGCATCAAAGGGTACTAGGGAATAAAAGTATAAAGAATAAATATATGATTGAAGAGCTTCTTGCTTATTCTCGTCACTTCAATTTCTATGAGTACTATGTGTTTGGTAAATAAAATAGGATTAAATTTTATTTTCTTGATATTAGAGAAATTAATATTTTAAATTTAATTAGTGATGTGCACATTTTAGTAGATTTACCATATTCTTATTATGTTCCCTTCATAGGTTATTTATTTATAGGAATTTGAGTTTACTTCTTGAAGATTTTTTTTACTTTTTCAATGAGTAAAAAATATAAGGTACTTGTAAAGTATTAGTGATGTAGGAGCATCCAAAGTGTAAGAGTAATCTTGCATCACCCAAAATATTATTCCTTATTCAATAATGGCTAAAAATGACAATGTTACTATTTTTAGTAAGTTATTATTTGTTCACACTTGAACCTAAAAATTGACCATAAGGAAAAGAATGAGAAAATATAATGACATGAAAAAGAATCATGTCAATATTCTGTACCCTTTGGTAGATATTAATGCTTTAGAGTTAAAAAATGCTATAAAATGTTCAACTTGAAGTTTAAAACTATAAACGATCAAATGCGACCTTGATGATTTCTAATAATATGATGATATACGAAAATAATAGTGCATATTTCTTTGAGATATTAAATTTAATGGGGCTCAATTGGGTTTTTAGATTAATGGTTATGGCCTCCAGAAGTTGTGCTACTTTTGGGAAGAAAATTGAAAATTTTCAAAATACCCCAATGGGTGTCAAAACCCATTTTGGGCATATTTGTTGCATATTTTGAAGTAAGAGAAAGGAGAGAAAAGTGGTCAGCCACAAATTAGGGAGGTGATGTCTTTCAAAATATTATAGGGTGATTATACCTTCGAAGATTAAAAGAAAGAAAATAGGGGTTACATAAGATAGTTCTAGTCATGCATATGATTGTTGTGGTTTGCATATTATTGTAATGGGAATGCTCATGAGGTTGTAGCATATTATTTTCAAAGTTTAATAATTTTATTTCATTGGGATTATAGAAATCAAGTATTTTTGTCTTGTATTTTTTTATTTACTTTTCTATTTTTGTTGTGTGGTTAGTTTTGTATGCAGAGTGCCCTTCATCTTGAAATAAAAGAGAGGTGAAAATTTATTTAATCAAGAAGAAATATACAACATGAGCATCAAACTACCCTATCAAGATCCACTAAGTTGTCTAACTATTGAGAAACAAAGGTAATTGACCCTTATCCACAATATTCCAATTTTGCAAGTGATCAATAACCCATTTGGAAAGTTAATTTTCTACTCCATTCCACTCGCTAGGGACATGAGTGAAAGTAAAAAAAATTTAAAGAAGCACACAACTTAAGAATCTAGTTAACAACAAAAGCTAACTACAAATTAATATCCTCAAAATGTTGTCGAGTCAAAAGATGTGCCCCCATTTGAAAATTAGATTCACAAAGGATCCCGCTCCATCCAAGAGCACAAGCACACTCCACAACATATAAAATAGAAATAGTCTCCATCACATTGTTAGTATGATGACCTTTATAAACATAAAACATAAATTGAACAATCCCCAAGCTATCTCGACCGAATCAACCAATACTCGCAAGACCTGGGTTTCCTCGAGAAGACCCATCTGTGTAGATTTTTAGAATGCCTTGTGGAGGAGGACTCCACCTCCCCAATGTATTTATCTTCTGAAGAGGGTGTCTTCATCTATTTCTCATGATTTTTCCTTTTAGAGGAGGAAAATGGAGATAGTTATAAAAAATAACATCACCAGGATCCATAGCCTCCAACAAGTCACATTTAGCCAAAATAGTTTCTCTCAAAGAATGCAGAATTCTCCACCACAAGTGATGAGCCCCCAATAAAAGATCTTCAAAGATCCAATGATTCCTCTGAAACTAGATATGACAAATAAAATAAGGTCCAAGATTCCAAGAAACATGAATAAAATAATTCTTGATATGAGCCTTGCCTCACAGAACAAAGGCCAAATATCTCTAGTGAAGGAGCACTAGAAAAAGAGATGAGAGACAATTTATTCACTATTACAACTCAACACACACATTGAGGGGCCCTGAAAACCATGCTTACATAAATTATCCCAAGTAAGACACTGATTATTGACCACCAACCACATGAAAAATTTCACTTGGGCCATGATAACTTGTACCAAACTTGTTTCCACCAAGGAACCTATAATTCCCCAATACTCTTCCACACCAGCTCAAAATAACCTGTAGAAATAGAAAACTTTGTAGAAAAATCACTGCTTTCCTAAACCAGAACATCATTCTTAGTCAAGGTAGTGTACTCTGAGACTCTAGAATCTAATGTTTCCAGTAAAAATAGACTGTTAACCAACAATTATGGGCTATTTTAATGGTCAAAAATGTCCAAACCAACAACAGCATTGGAATCACAAAGGGCCTAAAGGTGGGAATGATTAGAAAGGATAGAAGGATGAACATCCCAAGAATCCAACTAAAAGAGAGCTTGAGATCCCGTATCATGAGGCCAATTTAAGGCCTATTTAGTTTATAATTTCACATGTTTTTATGGTTAGGACTTGGAAACTTCATGAGTTTTTCTTAGACTTATTCAGACTGCTTATGCTTTAAAACTGTTATGTGTGTGTGCACTTTAAGTTTAATGAATATGCTATATATATGTTACATGGTTATGTGGAATAAAATCTTGTATCTTTTTGTCTTGGATTAGTTGGGTAGTTCTTCATGTAGCCATGTGATAAGAGAAAAATCTAATATAGAAAAAACTTATTATGAATTCTATCTTGGATATGTGTTGTGATGTTTGTGGACGCTAATCTCTTGCAGGAAATGGTGAGTCAGCGAGCGAAGAAGAATTCAACATCAGAAGATAAAGTGGTGCCATAAAGATTGAATAGTTGTTTTGGGACTCATAATGACTCCACCACTTTCAGTTAGTAGCGGCTATCGTTGCAGACTGGGTCAATGCATTTAGCAGCTATTGTGGAGAAAATCCAATAGTCATGAATTCCTAGATTCATGCGCAATTGAATGCAGCTTAGTCCTATATTAAATGATGTTTTTTTTGTATCTTAAAAGTCATCATATCCCCGATGTTCGAGAATCCTATTTTTAAGGAGTTCTATTTTAAGTTGTTGTTAAATAAGCCAGAGTTTCAAATTCTTTTCTAGTTAGTTTTGTGAGAAATCCTTTTGTAATCCAGCAGTAGAGAATTACAATTCTGTTGTTACATTTTGTACTTATGCTTTATGAATGAATGAATGATATCTTCAATTCTTAATCTCTGAGTTTGTATTCATTCACTCTTTCGTGAGGGCCCACGCAGTAGGTGAACTTAGTTCATAGTTAAGTAGGAGTGTGTTTCAAGTTTCATTGAAGTATTTAGAACCTTGTTGCTCCTGCACTCATTAGGTAATAGAACTGTTGGTTGTTTCCTGTAGCATAAGTAAATAGTTAGTTTACTGTTTGTAGCATGTTTCCAAAGCTTTAGATTAAATTGTTGTTCCGCTTCTTAACTTAGTATTTCCTTTAGCATTTTCATTGCATAAGTAATGATGACATATAAGATGTATTAGAGCATATACTTTGCAGACATAATTTTAAGCTTACATCCCTTGTTGATAATTCAATGAGTTTAGTATATTATTTTTAGTTTGATAATTGGCACTATTTTGTCACGGGGTCACTATAAAAGGATGTCCAATCCTTAGTTAAAAAGGTATTATATTGAGCAGCCATTTTTGGCACTAGTGCCAGGGATGGTTTCAATCTAATCCAAACCAAAGTCATTATCTTAGTTTTAGTTTTGCATTATTCTGTATGCATAGAAGAAGAAGAGATCATCTTGGGAGTTTCCTTCCTCACAATATCCAGGAATAACCATTCGATATCTTTAATCCTGAGCCTAAGGAGCCCCAATTTGGTAATCTAGAAGAAGAGGAAACATTTTAAAACCCATTTTTTGATGCAAACGAACAACTACCTTCACCATCATCTTCTGAAGAATCCTTGCATTTGAATGAACTTTTTACTGAACCTGAGTATCAGAGAAACCCATTCGCTCTTGTTATTTATCATCCAAGACAACTAGGTCCTCCTCCAAGGATGGCTCAACCCACCTTTCCTTTCCCCATCCCTCCTCAGCATGGTAACCAAAATCTAAAAAACATACCTGCCTCTGCACTTCCCAAATTTTATAGCCTTATAACTAAAGACCCAAAAACCTTCCTCTTTGAATTTGACATCCTCTGTAGGAGTTATGATTATACAAATAATACCCATAAGCTGAAATTGTTTCCATCTAATCTTAAATGGGTTTCTCTAAGATGGTCCATGGGGTTAGGAACCAATGCTCTAGGGGATTGGGATGTAATGAGAAATATGTTCCTTTCTAAATACAAGGAGTACTGTAGGGGTAATGATTTGAAGGGAGATAACATTTTAAAAATGTCACAAAAGGAGGATGAGACCTTGGAAGATTATGTCTCAAGTTTTATGTTTAACCTATAGCATAATACACAACACCAGTTGAATGAGGAGTCACAAAAACATCTTTTCCTGAAAGGTGTAAATGAATGAATTATTGAAGCCTTGGATCTTATGGCGGGAAAAAACATCACTTAGAAGAACTGGGCTGACATAAAGAATATATTTCTAAACTATTCAATGGATATTGTTAAGAAAGGTAGAGGAGTTAGATATTTACCTCATAAGTCCAATGTTTTAGGGGTATCTAAGATGGAATTTTCCAATCTCCTATCTGATTTCGAGTAGGACATCATTAATGATGTTTACAATCAACTAGACAACATGCAGGCAAGAAGGAAAAAGGAAGATCCTGATGCTATGTTAGCTGAATATTGTCTGCATTGTAGAGAAAGGAAAAGAAACTGCAAATGAAAAATTGTTGCAAGTTTGGAGTCCCAGACAATTCTTACTAAATTCAAAGCTGTTGATGAAAATTGAGAAGTGCTCTATGTTTCTCAATGTAGGCCATGGGCCCAAAGACCAAGTATGCCACAAGACCCTCCCAAAATTATAGTAATAATAGTCAATGACAAAATTTCCATAATATAGGTCCCCAAGGATTTAGTGGGCATGGAAATTGGAAGCAACCTTAGCAAGGTTGGCAACAATCTCAACAAGGTTGGAAAAAACCTCAAAAAGGCTGGCAACAACCTCAGCAAGGTTAGAAGCAACCTCAACAGGGTTGGAAACAACCTCACCAAGGATGGCAGCAACCTAATCAGTGGTCTAACCAGTATAATTAGTAGGCCTTAATACCACCACCTCAACGATAGGCTATAATGCCCCCTCCTATAGCCAATAGAAATCCACCTAAGAAAACCCAGCTGCCAGCTTAGCCTAATCCTAATCTTAATAACAAAGTGCCAGCTCAACAACAAAGCTATGCCATCTCCTTGAATGATATCCATCTAAGGTCAAGATCCACTCTTCCTTCATCTCAAAAGCCTATAAAAGAATTCAAAGAACCCCCTGCTGAAAAGGAAGATGTGCCATCTCCACAGACCTCTCCTGTAGTCAAAGAACCCCCATTCCCTTAAAGGTTACTAGACCAAGATGAGCCCACACAGAACCAAGCAGTTGTAGACTTGCTCAACCAGCTGAAGCATATGATAGTAAAAATACCATTACTAGATGCTATCAAAGAAGTTCCTATTTATACTAAGGCCATCAAAGAAGCTTTCATAAAACAACCAGGGAGAAAGAAGAAGAATCCTAAAACTATTCACGTCTTGGGATAGTTGTTTGACCTTATTATGGAGAAGTTGACTGTACCCAAATATTTTGATCCAAGGAGCACTGTAGTTACTGTCACCATTCATGGAATGCAAGTACAAAATGCCTTAGTTGATTTGGGTTCATTTATCAATGTAATAACCAAAGAGGTATTGTCTCAATTACATATTATTGGCCTCAGAGAAATGCCAACCATATTGCTACTTGCTAATAATTCTACTATCAAACCTGTTGGGATGATAGAGGATGTCATAGTTACCTTGAAATCTTGGGAATACCCAGTAGATTTTGTTTTCCATTATCCCAAAGCTAATATGGGAGGGTATCCTCTAATCCTAGGGCACCCATTGTTAGCTAGTGTAGATTCCTTCCTAGCCTGTAGGTCAGGGAAGATGGCAATATCTAATGGTATCCATACTAAGAACCTGACTCTATATTCCCCTACTCAGCCTCTGTTGCAAGATGACCAGGTAGTCTAGCCAAATTTAGGGGATGCTGAATCAAAACTCAATTCAATCCATTAGCTTATGATGATAGGTAGAGATCCATTTATATCATCTTAGGAAGATGATGAGGTAATCTCATCCATTATCATGAATGAATATGGAGTAGACTCTCAGCTATGTTCACAACCAGACTGTGTCTTGGAAACTATTATGCCGCCTCCAAATGTACCTCAATATTCAGCCTCCTCCCAATTCCTTCATTTATTATTACCACATGAGATGGATTCTTCTCCAGTTTCTCAGATATCCATCATGGATAAGGTAATTAAGATTGAAGTTAGTCCAAGGAAAGAGTTGAATGTCAGCAATGCTTTGTCACCACCACATGAGAAAACTATACTGAAGTTGCTACTAGAAAACCAACAAGCATTTGCCTAGCATTATACAGACATGAAAGGATTGAATCCTAAACTTTGTACTCATAGGATTTACATCAGCCCAGAATATAAAATTGTAAGGTAGCCTCAGAGGAGAGTTAATCCTATCTTACGAGACATAGTTAAGACTGAACTGCAAAATTTGTTAAACGCTAGTTTTATCTACCCCATCTCTGATAGTCAATGGGTTTCACCCTTACTTATATATAGTGCCAAGGAAAGGGGGGAAATGGAGATTTTGTGTAGACTATAGGGAACTAAATTCAACCACTAAGAAAGAACATTTTCCATTGCCATTTATATATCAAGTTCTTGATAATTTAGCTGGAAAGAAATATTTCTCTTTCCTGGACGGTTTTAGTGGCTATAACCAGGTCCAAGTAGCTCTAAAAGACCAGGAGAAAACCACCTTTACCTGTCCATGGGGAACCTTTGCATACTCAGTATTAACTTTTGGCTTGTGAAATTCTCTAGCCACTTTCTAAAGAGTTGTCATAAGTATTTTTTCTGATATATCTGGTGACTATATGGAAATTTACATGGATGTTTTTACTGCCTATGGGAACACTTTTGAAGAAGCTAAAGGCAATCTGGAGAAATTACTCAAGAGATGCCAAGACTACAATATTTCTCTAAATAGTGAGAAATATTTCATAATGATGGAAGAAGGTGTTGTCTTAGGTCATTTCATTTCATCCAATGACATCTAAGTAGATCCAGCAAAGATTGAGGTAATCAGCACCTTGCCCACGCCAGATAATAAAAATGATGTCAGCAGTTTTCTTGGACATGCCATATATTATAGGGGATTTATCAAGGATTTAACTCAAATTGCAGCACCTCTTTATAAATTTTTGAAGAATGATTCTAATTTCTCCTGGGATTCTAAGTGTGACAAGTCCTTCCTGTAGCTTAAAGAGGTTCTAACAACATTGCCAGTATTGAGAGGTCCAAATTGGGGATTATCATTCCATATCCACATAGACGCCTCACACTATGCCATAGGAACAGTACTTGGACAAAAAATAGAAGAAGTAGAGCATGCCATTTATTTCATAAAAAAAAATAGCAAGGACAAGAATTCAAGTATATTGTGACAGAAAAGGAATTGCTTGTAGTAATTTATGCACTCAATAAGTTTAGGAATTATATTACTGGTTATGAGATATTTGTCCATACTAATCATTCAACAATCAATTAGTTGATGAATAAGCCTTCCATATCAGGGAGGTTGGCTCAATGGTTTCTTCTTATGCAAGAGTTTGATATCCCTATTGTGGACAAGCTAGGAAAGGCCACTTTTGTAGCTGACTTCCTCTCTTGCTTGCATGTTCCTGATGATCCTACAACCATTGATGATCATTTTCCAAATGAGAATCTTTTTATGTTACCAATACAAAACCCATGGTATGCTGACATTGAAAATTACCTCACCACAGGTAGGACACTAGCTCACTTCTCTTCCAAATTAAGGAAATTTCTAGTAGAGAAAAGTTTTAACTTTTCTTGGATTGTTGTATTTATGTTTTACATCAGTTGAGATCAGATCATGTGTAGATGCATAAGTGAAGATGAAACTTATGATATCCTTTGAGAATTTTATGATGAGCCATGTGGAGGTCATTTTGCAGCAAAGGGAACAACTTTCAAAAACTTGACCACTGGATACTATTGGCCAACTCTCCACAAAGATGCAGCTAAGTACACAAAGAAATGTGATCGATGCCAATGAATGGGAAGGCCTACTAAATTAGATGAGATGCCCCTGTAGCCTCAGGTAGTTGTAAAACCTTTTGAAAAATGGGGAATTGACTTTGTGGGACCAATTGAGCCTACTTCCCAAGGTAAATCTTATATTTTAATCTGCACTGATTATGTCATCATGTGGGCAAAAGATAAACCTAAGAAGCATCCTAGGGATAATAATGTTGTCACATTTTTATACGAATTCATTTTCACAAGATTTGGTGTACTTAGGGAGTTAGTATCTGACCAGGGAGATTAATTTACTTCAAATATCATAGCTTCTTTAATGGAGGAATATAAAATTTGGCATGGAAAATCATCTCCTTACCATCCATAAGAAAATGGATAGGTCGAAGTAACAAATAGGGAACTTGAATCCATCCTTACAAAGACAGTATCAGTTCACAAGAGAGAGTGGGCAACCAAGCTTCCTGAAGCATTCTGGGCTTATAGGACCACTTGGAAAACTACAATAGGATTCACCCCATTTCAGCTAGTCTATGGTAAGTCTTCTATGATGCCAGCAGAATTTGAACATAAAATGTTAAGGACAACACTAGAACTCAATATGGATCTTACCAATGCACAAAAGGAGTGCATTCTACACCTGAATGGACTCGATGAGTGGAGAAAATCTGCCTTATCTAAAAAAGAGCTCGTGCAACAACAACGAAAGTGGTGGCACAATAAATTCATCAAGGATAAGAAATTTTTAGTTGGTGATTGGACTCTCTTCTATGATTCAAGATATCAGAACAATCTTGGCAAGTTTCAAACATGATGGTTGGGACCCTATGAGATGGTTGTTGTTTCCCAAACGGTGTTGTTCAATTATCCGTTATTGATCCTATACACTTCAAATTACTGGTAAATGGGAAAAGGCTTAAGTTGTACCATAAGCCTCAAAGAAAAGATGAGTTCCTATAGAAGTTTCAATTCAAAGATGGCTAAGGGTCTCCTGTAAAAAATGCTATGAGAAATCCACTCATATCCATTCCTCTCTTTAACCATTCGCATCATTCTATAATAAATACTTTCGTCATGAAAGTAATTTCTCCGTAATAAATTCCATCCCATAATTTCTCATCTATTCACCCATCCACTTCATCATTCTCCACCAACAGATGACACTTTTCCACTACCATCAGCACCTTTTCAGGTTCGTATACACTATCCATGGTATTAATTTCATTAATTTGTTTTTTAAATGGCTACACTCTTGTCACATGTGCAATTGTGGGACCAATTGATCAATTAATAAGTTGGGGGGAGAGACCATCTTTTTGTTTTATGTGTCTATGTAATTATTGTCTACTATTCTTTTAAACCATATTTGCACTTTTGCACACTTTTTGCCAAATTTAGTTTTGCGTGATGTGACAACCTTGAAGGAACTATTTATTTTGCACATAATTTGCAAAGGTGGCTAGTACGAGAGTTTGAGAAGTAATTATGAACATTTAATTCATGATTTATATTTGTACTCATATTTCCTTAAGATCCTAAACTTTAGAAAATCCAGAGCTTTTTGCATTTGAAATTGTCGGTAGCTCCGCATTTCAAGGCATTCTCTAAAAAATCCTTGTAGTTTTTTTGGATTTTCTACAATTGTTTTGGGTAATTTGGTACTCTACAAGATGGTAACAGGATTGATTCAATGTGAGCCTATAGTTCATGATATTTTGCTAAATGATCAAGCATGAATGTCACCTTTTCAAGCTAGGGGTTGGCTTGATTACATCCTGAAACTCACCAGATGGGATGGTGAAGTAGCATCACAATTTTTAAGTACTCTGAGTGGTGGAGTAGCCATGGTTAAAGGGTTAAGGGTTCCATTCACTTAGAAAATTTTGGGCAAGGTCATGGGGTTTCCATAGGAGGGAGAGGAATTTTTAGAAAATTTTGATTTGACAACTGCTAGAGCATAGTTTACCCTGCATATAGACCCACTTCTGGATATTGATAAATAGAAAGGTACAAAGAGGTTATCTTTGCTAGATCCTTATAGGAAATGTGCAGTCTATGTCTTAAAGTATTTTACCTATGAAGGATGGTAGGCATTCCTACATTCTTTCTATTTCAAGTTCTTGAGCTTCTTGCGGCATGATAATTGGCCTGTGAATGTACCCAGTTTCTTATTCCATATCTTGAAGAAGAGAGTTGCATTTGTGCAAGAAGGTAAGCCCAACATTGTGTCTCACCACTATTTAATTAAGTTAATTGTAGAAAAATCTTTGAGAGATCAATCATATATGTTGTGGGAGGATTTTCTTTTGGGAGATTTTGGGAACCAAACCCTAAGCCCTATAAGGTGGAGAGTTGGGAAGAGGGTTCAAACTGAGCATGGGGTTATTAATATAATTGAAGAACTAGAACCCATGTCTTCTTTAGGAAGAAGGTCTAGGTGTAGGAACCATAAAAATTCTCCTAGAGCCTCCACATCTGGATTAGTACAAAACAAAGGCAAGAATAATATTTTCAAAGAAAAGACTACCCCCCCTGTAAAAAATAGGGCTCTTGTGAGAAAAGGAAATGAAGAAATAAAAACTGCCTCTGATTCTTGTCAAAAGACAAAAGAAAAAGTTCCTGTAGCTCCAACTGCTCCTAGGAAGTGGAAAATTTATGATATAGAAAAAAAAAACCCCATTGAAAATAAGTTGTATAAGAAAGAAAAATGTGTCCATGGATATACCCCCACCAAGGTCTGTTGTTGACCCTGAAATTTCTGAGCGAGGTGAGCCAAGAATAGATGAACCTAGAGATAGTCAGCAAGAATT
The DNA here is from genome assembly GCA_018584345.1 of Thuja plicata. Lineage (NCBI taxonomy): Eukaryota > Viridiplantae > Streptophyta > Pinopsida > Cupressales > Cupressaceae > Thuja > Thuja plicata. The sequence goes on along the minus strand of MU225513.1, from coordinate 4,029,247 downwards.
TCCTGGTTTGTTTCCTAAAACTGAAAGAGAGTATTCCCCTATGGGAAGAATGGATGAAGAATGCATAGTAATTGGGGATGATTCTAGTTCTAATGAGAAATCCTTTAGGTTTCATAGGAGAGGTTCATCTTCTAGAGGACTTCAAATTGTTGATGATCTCATTGACTCAGACAATGACATCATGTTAGAGGAATGCTTTCTAGTGGAAGAGGACACACCATAATCACCTCCTACAACAACATGAAGGAATATTTTTGAAGAAAGTTCTAATGTTAATATGGGTTTTATGAATTAAATAGCTAAACATTTATTAAATTAGGGATTGGATGCATTTTCCACACCTGCTCAGAAGTGTGGGTATTCTGAGAGGTCTATGATAATATGGACAGAGCCTACAAAGGATAAGTATCCAGGTGATGATAATTCAGTTGTTCCATAGTCAGCAAGGGGAAACCCTAGTGTAGACACTCTGTTAGGTGCTTGTTGTCCCATGACATTATTTTATGTTATTTTTCAGTTATCTAACCAGTTAGTTATGGAAAGGGAATAATAGAGACAATAGAAGAAAGGTTTAAATCAAGTCATTGACTGACAATATCAAGAACTCCTGGAAAAGGAAGAGGAAGTGGAGAAACTTCAAGCAAAGCTTACTAAGGTAACTTCATTGATACCTGAGTTAATGAGATGTCAATATCCATCTCCAGTATATGCCATATTTCTTAAGGAACAATTTTTAAACTATCAAATGACTTGCGTAATGAGAGATAGGTCTCCATTGTTGAATGAGCCCCTTGAGTTTTCTCAGGATTTTCATAGCTCTACTGTAACAATACAAAATTTGTTATGTGATATTTTCCTCCATAATCTTGCAGTACCCAATGATAGGGACTAGAATCCCTTGTTGTATGTTGGGGATATATAGTTAAGAGCCCTTATGTCATGGATCCAAAATGAAATAAGTAGGGAGTCCCAAGATAAATTTTATAGGGAGTTGGAAGAAGAAATTCCTCTCTACCTAAGACTAGAAGCCAAGGATCCTAAAAATTATTACTATGACTGGCTGAAAATTGCTCAATCAGATTCAAGGAGTAAATTCATTTATCCCCTCGAGAATGCAGCTTTTGATGGTTATGTTCAAATGGCTGAGGCTAAGTTGCTTGAGGCTAAAAACTCAATACAGTGGCATTGGATCAACATGAAAAAAGAACTAAGGAATAAGGATCCACATTCACCTCTCAACTTCAAAATGGAAAATAGGTGAGCTCCATGGTATATCACTTTGGGCAGAGTGGGACAGAGTTTCTAGATTCCACTTACCTTTCAACCGCCCTTGCTTATTTCCCCTTTATTGGAAAATTTGAAGGACTTGGATGACTATGATATGGAAGGGGAAGTAAGGAGGTGGGAGAAACACACGGACACCAAAGGATTCTATTGGAGCCATGCAGAGGGAGGTATTGGGTAGAAAACAACTGTAGACTATAGGATGATAGTAAAGATAAATAACTACATGTTTGCTGGAGGACCAACAAAAGGAAAAGCTGGGGGAAATGATGAGGCCAATTTAAGGCCTATTTGGTTGATAATTTCACATGTTTTTATGGTTAGGACTTGAAAAATTCATGAGTTTTTCTTAAACTTATTCAGACTACTTATGCTTTAAAACTACTATGTGTGTGTGCACTTTAAGTTCAATGAATATGCTATATATATGTTACATGGTTATGTGGAATGAAATCTTGTATATTTTTGTCTTGAATTTGTTGGGTATTTATTCCTATAGCCATGCAATAAGAGAAAAAGATAATATGGAAAAACTAATTATGAATTCTATCTTGGATATGTGTTGCGATGTTTGTGTGTGCTAATCTCTTGCAAGAAATGGCGAGTCAGCAAGAAAAGAAGAATTCAACATCAGAAGCTAAAGTGGTTCCATAAAGATTGAATAATTATTTTGGGACTCATAATGATTCCACCACATTCGGTCAGTAGCAGTTATCATTGCAGACTAGGTCAATGCGGTTAGCAGCCATTGTGGAGTAAATCTAGTAGTCATGAATTTCTAGATTCATGCAAAATTTAATGCAACTTAGTTCTATATTAAATGATGTTGTTTTTGTATCTTAAAATTTTTCATATCCCTGACGTTGGAGAATCCTAGTTTTAGGGAGTTATGTTTTTAGTTGTTAAATAAGCTGGAGTTTCAAAATCCTTGCTAGTTATTTTTTGTGGGAAATCCTTTTGTATTCTAGCAGTATAAACTTACAATTTTGTTGCTACATTTTGTACTTATGCTTTATGAATGAATGAATGATATCTTCAATTCTTAATCTCAGAGTTTTTATTCATACACTCTTTTGTGGGGGCCCACGCGAGAGGTGAACTTAGTTCATAGTTAAGTAGGAGCTAGTCTCAAGTTTCATTGAAGTATTTAGAACCCTATTGCTCCTGCAGCCATTCAATATCAGAACTGTTGGTTGTTTCCTACAGCATAAGTAAATAGTTAGTTTACTATTTATAACATGTTTCCAAAGCTTTAGATTAAATTTTTGTTCTACTTCTTAACTTAGTATTTCCTTCAACATTTTCATTGCATAAGTAATGATGTCATCTAACATGGATTAGAGAATATACTTTGCAAACATCATTTCAAGCTTACATCCCTAGTTGATAATTCAATGAGTTTAGTATGATAATTGACACTATTTTTTCATAGGGTCACTATAAAAAGGATGTCCAATCCTTAGTTACAAAGGTATCATACTGACCAGCCACCATAGATAAAATCCAAAAGAGACCATTTTTACCAATCGAGCCCCAAGTTTCAAAGTGTTCCAGATTATAGAACCTCTTCCCACCAAAGGAAAGTGGGTAACATCAAATACATTAACACTTGAAAGATACTTAAGGGTGAGAATACACATCCAAATCTGATTCTGGCTAGTAAACCAATGCCAATATAACTTAGCAACAAGAACTTGACCATTTAAAATAGAAGAATGTATTCCAAGGCCACCATGATTCTTAGGTCTGCACATTGTTTCCCACTTAACAAGGCTCCATTTAGAAGTCAATAAATTCCCACTCCAAAGAAATTGACATGAGAGGGCATCAAATTACCAAATAAAATGCATGGTTGCAACCTAAAAAAAACACCCATATATAGGAAGAGCTTGAATAACTGACTTTAAAAGATTTAATCAAGTAGTAGTAGATAGCCAATAGTGATTCCAATTATTAACCTTCTAACCTAAGTTGTCAATAAAAATACACTAAGAGGACCAAGGATGTCTACTAACTGTGAGAGGAATGCCCAAGGCTTGCCTAAAATATTCAGCTTCCCAAAGATGAGCCAATCCCATAAGAGATGTGTCATCCACAAACTAGAGATGTCAGAGTTGTGGCAAGGCATTTCCCTATTTCCACCCATGAATCAAACCTCGAGTAGTGTGAAACATTAGAAAATGACCCAGATCCTCAACCAAAATAATAAAAAGGTAAGGGGAAAGAGGATCCCCTTGGAAAAGGCCTCTAGAAGCATCAAAAGCTCTGGAGAATCTCCATTCACAATAACCAAAAAAGAAGTAGAAGTAACACAACTCATAGTCCAACTCTCCCATTCTATACTCAAACCAAAGGCTAAGACAATTTTATGAAGAAAGGTCTATTTGACTCTATCATAAGCCTTGTCCATGTCTAATTTAATGAACATATATCTCTCCATTTAAATTTCCATAGAGTTAATAACCTCATAAGTCACCACCACCTCATCCAAAATCTATTTTCCAACCAAAAAAATTCCTTGTTCCTCAAAGATCACCACAAGAAATAAAGTTTTAAGCCTCTCCAGAATTAATTTAGTGATAATCTTATACACCACATTACAAAGAGAAATAGGAAAAAAAAATTCAAGTTTGTTCACACCTTCCTTTTTGGGAATGAGAGTTAAGAAGGTATAATTCACGGCTTGAAGCATATTCTTATTACAAAGATATTTCCTAAAAACCTCCAATATCTATAGATTAATAATATCCCGAAAAGCCTGAAAAAAATCAACAGGGAAGCCATTTGATCATGAAGCTTTACCTTTGTTCTTCCCAAAAAAAACCTCTTCTAACTTAGGAAACATAATCAAATGAATGAGATAATCATTCATCGCATTGGTGAGCAGAGAGGGAATGCAAGAAAGGATCAAATTATCCTCTACATTAGTAGGAGGGGAAGCTTCAACAAAAAGAGAAGAATAAAATGGACGAGCCTTGCGATTCATAATAGATAGAGAAGAGATATGAAGCCCTTCAAATGTAATAAATAAGAAAATATACCCCTTATTACAATGAGCCTGAAAAAAATGATGAAATTAATAAGTATTCCAATCCCCTTCTTGTAGAAAATAAATCTGAGCCTTCTATTTCCAATAAATATCCTCAAATTCCCATTCCTCCACATCTCACATTGCCCAGGATTTAGTTTTTTCAATAGCATCTAAGAATCTAGAATCCAAAATTTGGCAAGTAATCACCCCAAGATTGTCAAGAGAAGTCCTCTTCCTGGATTGAAGCTTACTAAAATAGGACATATTACATCTCTTAAGGTGATATTTGACATATTGAAGTTTCTTCACAAAGACAAACATAATTGTGCCATAAGAATGGTCACCCTCTCTCCAACACTTAGCCATGAAATCATGCAATGAAGAGTCCTGAAGCAACATAAGCTAAAATTTAAAATGAGGGTTAATTGGACTAGCAAAAGAAGAAGCATAGAATTTAATTTTCCAGTGATCAGAACATCTCCAGTTAAGAATTTTAGAACTAGTAACCAAGCCACTACCAACCCAAAAATAGGAGACAAGAAACCTATCTAACAGTTCAAATATTTCCTCTTGTCCACTCTACCTATTATTCCAAGTGAAAGTCCCATTAGAAGGATTTCCATCCACTAAAGCAAGAGAATCCACATGAGCTCTAAAAATATTAGAGGTTGGACCTAACCTAGGAAGCCCCCTCTTTTATCATCCAAACTCAACACAAAATTAAAATCATCATCTAAGATCCAAGGAAGATAAGGAGCTCATGACTAGACATACCTTATGTGAGCCTAATAATGGATTTTACCATAGATGTCAGTTGAACCATAAACATTAGTAATTAGAATAGTCTCACCAGGATCCAATGAAGTAGAAAGCATATAAAAAGAAGAATGGCTATAAATCCACCAAAGGGGAGAAATCTTGTGTAGATGCAAAAAAAGTGCCAAACCTCTAGAATTAACCTAAGAACTAATGCACTGACACTAACCAAAATTCCAAATACAAGAAGCATATTGAAGTATGTTATTAATAGAAACTATAGTCTCCTAAACACAAAAGATGTTTTACAAATGAGATACAACCAAATCATGAATAAATTTTTATCAAGGGATACTATTCAACCCCCTAAAATTACAAGATTGAGAAGATTGGGAGAAGTGACATCAATGGGCTTGAAAACCCCATATTCCACTAAAAATCCCCAATAGATTTAATCTTCTCATTATCTTTTTTATGACCACCTTTAGAATAATTATCATAAGAAAATTTTTTATGGGGGCATTACTTCAAGCCCAAACCTAGGGATGAGCCTTGCCCCTTGATATCTAAAAACACCTCCTTATCCAAATCCATGAGAACAATGTCATATTTTAAGTCAATGGGAGCGTAGGAAACCCCTAAGGCAAGGATAGAAGAAGAACCATATTGTTGTAGACCAACATGATAACTCAAAATAGGGAGCTGCAACTCCTGCACAATATCCATACCACTATAATCCCTTCCTCCAAGGACAAAGTGTTCAAAACCTCAAAGTGATTAAAGTATCATTATACTTCCTATCCTTAAAATATTTTTTTGGCCTCTCCCCTTGGCACAAGGTTTAATAGACATGAAACCATCCTTATCTTGGTCATTTTACTGCATAGGGGCCTTTTCTTTATCTCCTTTATCTTACTTAGGAACTTAATGGGAAGGAGAGCCAAAAGAATAGGTATCATGGTGCTTATTAAATCAAGGGCATTAACATTGGAGATTACCATACTCATGACATACCCGACAATAGAAATGGATAGGATCATAATCAAGATTTTAGATCCATGATGTAGAACCCAAGAAAAATTATAAAGAATCCATTAGTATATTATTTAAATATATTAGTTTTCAAAGGCACTGAGAGGGGGGGCTGAATTAGTGCACCCACAAAACTTTAACAAAAATCAAATATCTTCCACAAGATCCAACAAGAAAAACAAAATAACACATAGAAACTTAGCACATAAACAATTCACGTCAAATAGACACAACACACAATATATTACCATGGAAACCCTTGTTAGAGGGAGAAAACCACATGTGGAATGGTATCCACAAATTTTACTAGTGCACCAATAAATTTTCCCTATTAGGAGTTGTTACAATCACCCGTTAGGGGTATAACAGGTTAAGATTATTCTATCCTGGTTAGAAGCTAACAAGTCCTGTTAAAGACTACTCTTTTAAGAGAGTTCAAAATCATTTTAAGAGTTAACTCGTTAGAGGACTTTACACTTCATATCATGTTAATGATCCTACCCACCCTGTTAGAAGTGACCTTGTTAAAGGATTTTAACTTGCAAACCTATTGGGGATTTCCTTGAGATAGAATCAAGAATGTCTGATCTGAATATGACCTTTCTATTTGATGGATCCATTTTATTTCTGATCATTATGCTACCTTAGACATCAACCAAATCCAAAAAAACATCAACTCCAATTGCAGCATCTAAAATTCTAACCCTAAATCACAATTTCATCCTTGTTTTATAACAGGTTATACAAGTCAACCTTTAACCTAAAATATTTTACTCACCAACCTAATATTCAAATCTCACACTACTGAAAAAAATTGGTTAACCTAATAAATTCAATATAACATAAATCAAGTCATGAACAATCATTAACTATCGTTAAACTGATTGATAAACTGATCATATCAAACTTGTTCTAACTGTCCTCTATTCTTCCTTTTAGTGAAATTTGAATCTTCAATAACTCAATCAATTCTTAAAACTAACTGATGTGATAATAGAATTAGGTAGAGATATCTCTCTACATGATCACTACATAATCGCACGCCTTAACTTTCTCTCTAGATCTAGTTTCAATCACCTAATTGTCGCTCACTTTTCTTTACCTAATTAACTGTACACTTAGTCAATTCTTCAATTGAATTGCCATCACCATCGGTATATATTATTTCTCATCTTCAAGAGATCATGTTTCTTGAAATGAAAATACATCCATATAATTTTATGATCAAAACACAAACCATCTTCACCAAATACCAACAATCTCCCCCTTTGGCATTGATGGAAACACTTAGAAAAATAAAAGATGAAATTTGCAGTAAGATAATTCCTAAAGCTCCTTTAGGAATTAAAACCATGTATACTACATCCCTTAACCCTTACAAAATTAACTAATCCAAAGTTCATCTTAATTAAGTACATCATTTCATACATACATTCTCTCCCCCTTTGACAACGATAAAAAAATGTATGAAAAGAAGTGTAAAAAATTGTATTAATATGGAGTAGTACCACCTAATTAAATTCTACCCAAAATATCACTGACGTTGACCTTCAAAATATGTAGATCACTATCCCATGTCTTTAGGAGAACTTCCATTATAGCTATCTTCCCACTTAGAAAAATGCTAGTTCTTCCAATCCATCAATGGTACACACATCAGGAAATTCCAAAACTATTTCAGCCTCCTTCACTCCCTATTGCAAGACTTCCAACTTCTGTATCAATAAAATTTGCAACTCTGATGAGTTATCAATCCCTTTTTCTTGTTTAGACCAATTGTCTCTCAACGTAGTGTTGATATTACCTAATTTCTCTCCAAATGTTGTAGCAGATTCAATGTGGGGATCAAAATTTCCTATTGGTAGCCTAAGCTCCTATTGAGATTCACTCTTTTTCCCATTCCAAATCCTTTAAAAATTGAGAAAAATCAGAAATAAACTTGAAAATTTTAGTACCTTCTATCAATGCACTCTTAAATTGTTTGACAACTTTTGTGAGTGTTTTATTATTAGTAATAACCGACTAAGCTAACTTCTCTGATATTTTCTTCTTGTAGTTCTTCTCTGCCCTCAAAACTTTTTCATCTTCTAGAATTTTCATCTCTTCACCAGTTGCAACTACTGGATAGGCTAACTGATCGATGGGTCTATCCTTTTCATCATATGTAATAGTGCTCAATAACTCTGAAAATAGTTCTCATACAATAATAATTACTTGGGCATATTTTTCCATCATCTTTTTCTTTCCCTTTGAATTAATTGCAACAATAATGTTGATCATCTCTTCAAAGCTCATAGCACTAAAATCAACCTATCCTTTAAGTGTAAAGTACTCACTAAGTTGTATCCAAGACTTTAATAGAGGAGTGGCCTTATTTTCACTTTGATCCTTTTCAATGAATTCTTTTTATTGAACTTGTTTCCCTGTGATGTCAACTTTTGTATCTTCCTTTTCCTTTTCCTTCTCTCATAATTGCACATTGGTAGTGTCTTTTCCTTGAATATCATTAGTCTTATCCTGACTGGTACCTGTACTCACTACTTCATCTTCTGTATACATTTTAGTCTTTGTCCATGGTTCTTGAGTGTCCAATGGGTCATTCTATACCTCCATGACAAGAACATCTATTGTGATGTCAATTTCATCAAGTATAACTTGCACATTATCAATCTTGAAACCGTAAGCTGTTTGTATGACCACCAAGTCATCCTTCTTCTCTTTTGTTGTCTTGTCAAAAATATTCATATGAATTGTTCCACTTGAGTATTTCTTCAAACCTAAGTTTTCTCTCAAGATATCCTTAGTTTCATCCATTATAGATTGAACTTATCCAATCATCAACCTTTTAGATCTATCTCTTCTATAGTAGAATCTGACATTAAACTCAATAAACAATGTTTGACCAACTCTCTATCTCTAGAAAGTGCATACTTCCACATATCATCAATTAAATCATACAAAGTTTTAGGGATTTTACCTTGAATTTCTATAGATTATTTTCTTATTTATGCATACTGCAAACAACATCTTACATCAATCTTTTTTCTTGTTCATTCACCTTATCATAAAAATTTCTAACTCCAACCAACACACCATGACTCTTCACTTTAAACATTATGTTCTCAATAGATATAAACTTTCCAAAATCAATTTCATCATATTTAATTTTAATAGACTTAGAGGTAAGGGAACCTACTACCTTTTATTTCTTTCCTTCTTCCTTAATCTCCTTCTTCTCACATTTTGATTCAGTATCCTCACATTCTTCATTTGCTCCTTTCTTCTTTCTTTGAGCTTGTTCCTTATTTTTCTTCCCTATAACCTTAGCAGAGCTAGGAGTCTCCTTTACTATAGTTTCCTTTGGTTTTTCACTTACTATAGGTCTCTTCTTTGTAATGACCAGAGGAGAAGGTTTCTCCTTCTTTACTTGAGTGGAGCTTCTAGTCTATCTATCGATTAGGGAACTACAGATTGCACCCACTTCTTCAACTTCAAATTGTGTTGCTTTATATGTGCTAGCTTGTTTTGCAACATGCTTTTGTCTAATCTTATCCAAATATTATATAGTGAATCCTTTCTTCATTATGAATGTGTCAATGTATTTCCTTACTCTCTTTTCAATTACAGGTTTCATTAAATCACTCTAAAGTTTGAGATATTTTTCTTCATTAGTTCCAAATCTTGGTGTCTCAGGGTCTACCGGTTGAGCCAACATGTTATCTACATTTAGAGATAGTGTATCTCCTTCAACTTCGTATCCCATGAGAATTACCCATGGCATTCTGGGCTCATCTGATTCCATCATATAGGTATTAGTGTCAACCATAAAACATATCGTGTCCTTGTACAATAATAATTACCTGGGCATATTTTTCCATCATCTTTTGCTTTCCCTTTGACTTAATTGCAACAACAATGTTGATCATCTCTTCAGAGCTCATAGCACTAAAATCAACTTGTCCTTTAAGTGTAAAGTATTCACCAAGTTGTATCTAAGACTTTAATAGAGGATTGGCCTTATCTTCACTTTGATCCTTTTCAATGAATTCTTTTTATTGAAATTGTTTCCCTATGATGTCAAATTTTGTATCTTCCTTTTCCTTTTCCTTCTCTTGTAATTGTACATTGGTAGTGTCTTTTCCTTGAATATCATTATTCTTATCCTAGCCAGTACTTGTGCTCACTATTTCATCTTCCCTATATATTTTAGTCTCTATCCATGGTTCTTGAGTGTCCAATGGGTCATTCTATACCTCCATGACAAGAACATATGTTGTGATGTCAATTTTATCAAGTATAACTTGCACATTATCAATCTTGAAACCTTATGCTGTTTGTATGACCACCGAGTCATCCTTCTTCTCTTTTGTTGTCTTTTCAAAAATATTCATATGAATTGTTCCACTTGAGTATTTCTTCAAACCTAAGTTTTCTCTCAAGATATCCTTAGTTTCATCCATTATGGATTGAACTTATCCAATCATCAACCTTTTAGCTATATCTCTTCTATAGTAGAATCTGACATTAAACTCAATAAACAATGTTTGACCAACTCTCTATCTCTAGAAAGTGCATACTTCCACATATCATCAATTAAATCATACAAAGTTTTAGGTATTTTACCTTGAATTTCTATAGATTATTTTCTTATTCTATGCATACGGAAAACAACATCTTACATCAATCTTTTTTCTTGTTCATTCACCTTATCATAAAAATTTCTAACTCCAACCAACACACCATGACTCTTCACTTTAAAAATTATGTTCTCAATAGATATAAACTTTCCAAAATCAATTTCATCATATTTAATTGTAATAGACTTAGAGGTAGGGGAACCTACTACCTTTGATTTCTTTCCTTCTTCCTTAATCTCCTTCTCACTTTCTGATTTAGTATCCCCACTTTCTTCATTTGCTCCTTTCTTCTTTCTTTGAGCGTGTTCCTTATTTTTCTTCCCTGTAACCTTAGCAGAGCTAGGAGTCTCCTTTACTGTAGTTTCCTTTGGTTTTTCACTTACTATAGGTCTCTTCTTTGTAATGACCAGAGGAGAAGGTTTCTCCTTCTTTACTTGAGTGGAGCTTCTAGTCTATCTATCAAGTAGGGCACTACATATTGCACCCACTTCTTCAACTTCAAATTGTGTTGCTTTAGATGTGCCAGCTTGTTCTACAACATGCTTTTGTCTAATCCTATCCAAATATTATTTAGTGAATCCTTTCTTCATTATGAATGTGTCAATGTATTTCCTTACTCTCTTTTCAATTACAGGTTTCATTAAATCACTCTAAAGTTTGAGAGATTTTTCTTCATAAGTTCCAAATCTTGGTGTCTTAGGGTCTATCGATTGAGCCAACATGTTGTCTGCATTTAGAGATAGTGTATCTCCTTCCACTTTGTATCCCATGGGAATTACCCATGGCATTTTGGGCTCATCCGATTCCATCATACAGGTATTAGTGTACCCCATAAAACATATCGTGTCCTTGTACTTCTCAATAATAGTAGATGGAATTATCTCTCTCTGATGCATTTTCTTCTAAAAATATTTTAAATAACCCCAAACTATGCTTGTGAATCCATTACCCAAAAAATTAATGCAATTGTTAATCTGAATGAATATTGGGGCATCATTGGTCCAAGTGATATTCCCTATTCTAGGAAATATGTTCTAAAAATAGAAGAATAAATACAGATTACCTGGCCATATTTGAATTTATGCCTTTTATCTTTGTTTATCTTCTCTAGGTTCACCATCAATTTTTTCTCATGACTTCTACTAAGTCATAGTATTCATTCTCCTTCATTATCATATGTGTTGTATGAATAGAACCACTAGGTAAGTTAGTCAACCTACTTGAGTGATAAAATTTGTAACCAATAACCTAGAAACATACTTCACCTCTTTATCAATTATATCATTAACAATCATTGCACGTCCATCTCATTTTGACTTTGTCAGTCTGATTACTTCATCCTTTGGAATGGTGCAAAGAATGGGTACACTGATAGTTGAGCATAGGCCAATAACACCATGAATGACCTCCTTTGTGATTTTATGTGGTTTGTCTAGCCACGTGAAATGGTCATGGATTCTTCTCAAGAAAAACCTAACCTATTCTTCCTCAAACTCTTTGGGATAACTATCTTCATAATGAAATTTTTTTTATACTATTAGTGTGCTCTTCCTTTATCGCCATGTTATCATCACACAATCCAATATACTAGAGAATGAAACGCATCTAACCCTAAATCTTCCAATTTGCAATGAATTAAATCTCTTACATCTTCTACCTAAAACTTTGTAGGGAACGCTAGATAATGCACCCATTGGGTCATTTTACATAGACTTAAAAGGATGTAGTTTAAATATCGGTTGTGGTCTCTTTTTTATATCCATCAAATTTTTTGTAGCCATCTCAAATTTACAACAATGTAAACAATTGTTTGAAAAATACCTTAAACAATTTGAAAAATAGGGCTTCTTCTGATGAACATGATGACTTCCGATAAATTTGCACTTGTATATCAACAGACATAATCTTTTCTTTCCTCTTGAATCACAAAAAACACTTCAAATAATGCACCTTTAGTTTCACAATAACTTACACAATGCATAAGGTGGGAATGAAAACCAAAAATACCTTTTTATCTACCTTCACACACAAGAAATAAATTCACTTTACTGGTTGAGTTAACCCTTTCACCGATTGATTCAAAAAATCAAAACCGATGATTAAAACATCATACAATCATTAAAAACTTCATATTACATTCCAAAAATCCTTAGTGCATCTTAATATTCTAATAGATCTTACCACACACCTTTAGGGGGTCCAAAAGATGGATTAAACAATACTTACTCCCCCTAAGCCATATGATAGCTTAGTTTGATGATGAATTCTCCACATTCTATGGAGATGTGGATTTCTCTGATAACAGAGTGTCTCCTTTCTTCTTTCAAACCTAGTTCATATCACTCCCAGCTTATTCTACATTCAAAATCAACATTCCTTTCTGATTTACCAATTGGTTCCTTGACCTACAAATGGTTCCTTGACCCATAATTACTTGCTAAATGTCCAATCTTATAGCAAAGAAAACATTCGATACCAGTTGATCTCCATAGTTCTGCATTACCTCTTCCAGTCCTCATTCTGCAATTCACAACCATGTGTCCATAGGTACCATAAACTGAGCATGTGACATCAAATTTCCTTTCCCTTTGGTAAGGGCTTTCTCTATTCACATGTGGCCTTTGATTAATTACTCTTGACTTGCACTCATAAGATTTGTGACCATATTTGATGCATCTATAATAGTAACCATCAAAGCTACTAGATCTACTACTGGATCTAGATCTATGATAATAAGAAGTATGACCATACTTATTGCAGTTATAGCAATATCCAACAAAATTATTCGATCTATTATTAGACCTACTTCTATATACGTTTGTAGTATGTGCTACCTTATGACATTTGAAATGCACAGGTTTGTAGGGTTTCTTACCAAAAGTTATTTGAGTTACCTTTGGTGGAGACTTTTCTTCTTTCTTAATTTCCTTTTTTCTAGACAATTCTTCAACTTCAGTAGTAGTCATACCAGTGTAACCAAGTCTTATGGTCATTTTTCTTCTTCTTTGATTCCTTAGTTGTTCATCAAGATTCAAAGTACTCTCTTTGAATTTGTTTAGTAGATCATTAGAATTCTTAGGCTCTTATGTTAGTTTCTCATTCTCATTTCTCATATCTACATTCAGTCTTATGGTTTCATGAAATTCTTCATTTGTATCATGTAAATTTTCATGCATTATAGAAACCTCTTGTTAAGATCTGAAAATTTCTTCCATTTTAGCCTCTAGGGTTTCATCTTTGAATTTTAAGGCATCTTCTACAACTTTCCTTGCATCTTCTCTACATATTATTGCTTCCAATTCTTCACTCATTCTTATTGATTGGGATTTCATTTATCTTCTAATATATTTCTTATCCTTTTTCATTTTTTCAATCTCCATAGTCATGGCTTCTAGGAATGCTTCAGATTTATATCAAGTAGACACAAAACATAATATTTTACTATGGAAACCCTTGTTAGAGGGATAAAACATGTGTGGAATGGTATCCACAAATATCACTTGTACACCAAGAGATTTTCCCTGTTAGGAGTTGTTACAATCACCCTTTTAGGGGTATACCCGTTTAATAGTATTCTAGCCCGGTTATAATCTAACAATTCCTATTAAAGACTACTCTATTAAGATATTTTGAAATCCTTCTAATATTTACCTAGTTAGAGGTTTTTACACTTCATATCCTATTAAAGATCTTTCCCACCCTGTTAGGAACAACCTTGTTAAAGGATTTTAACTTGAAAACCTGTTAGAGCTTGCCTTGAGATAGACTCAAGAATGTCTAATCTGAGTATAACCTTTCTGTTTGAAAAATATATTTCATCCTTGATCACTACGCCACCTTAGACATCAAAAAAATCCAAAAAACATCAACTCCAATCACAACATCTAAAACTGTAACCCTAAATCACAATTTCATCCTTTTATAACAAGTTATACAACTTAGCCTTTAATCTAAAACATTTTACTCACCAACTTAAAATTCAAATCCGATCCTTCCAAAACAAATTTTTCAACCCAATTAATTCAATATAACATAAATTAGGTCGCAAATAATCATTAACTATTGTTAAATTGATTGGTAAACTGATCAAATCAAACTTGTTCTAACTATCCTCTGTTCTTCCTGCCAGTGACACTTGAATCTTCAATAACTTATCAATTCTTCAAACTAACTGATGTGGTCATAGACATAGGTAGAGATACCTCTATATATGATCACTGCATGATCACACACCTTAAATCACTCTCTAGATCTAGTTTCAATCACTCGAGTGTCGCTCATTGTTCTTTACCCGACTGACTATACACTTAGTCAATTCTTCAATTGAATCACCATCACCATCAGTAAAACTAATCTCTCATCTCCAAGACATCATGTTTCCAAAAATTAAAACACCTCAATACAACATTATGACAAAAAAATAGATCATCTTCACAACATGCCAAAAAAATAAATCTCAACACAAATGTGGGAAAAAGAAATTACCTTTTTATCCTGGGTTTGCTCAGAAATCGCAATAGGCTTACCAAGCAAAGAAGTGATCTATTTCAAAAATATTTTTGCCAATAATCAAGAGGGAGACATGGAAAATGAACCCCATAGGAACCTATGAAGGTATCTCTTCTACAAGATTAAACCTTGCATGCCAGGGTTTGACAAACAAACCCACATGGTTATAAAAATATGGGCCTCCCTAAAAAACCTAATTCATGTCTACCAGGAAATAATTGTTTGCAGCTAGAAATATCTCCAAATCACCTTCAACCTTCCCCATGTGGAAAAACCATGCCTCAAGTTTCAATAAAGAGATGCAGATCCCTAGGAATTTATAGATCAATGCATGCTGGCTCAAATAATATAAATCCTCCATAACTGATTCAGGAGGAATTACCAGGACTGGATGATCATGGCTTGGTGGAAGATGACTATTCACATTTTTCAATTTATAACTCTCCCCCACTTAAGAGGGTTTAGATTTCTTTGCATACCCAACTAAGGAAGATCCAAAAGGTAGAAAAGAGCCAAAAAACACCAGAGAATTGGAATCCTGAGGCTCATCCATTAAAATCAAAGACCCTGAACACCACCCTACAAAAAACTTCATAGTCCCTCACTGAAATATCCAATCTCCTCCCTGAAACAACAAAGACTCCCACTGAAAAGATTCTCCAAACTCAAATGATATAGAAAAAGTTTAACAAAGCATAGAAACTAGAGAAAACATGGCTAGGACACGAGCCCTAGCCAACATACACATAGTTGACGAATTTCATCTCACGATCTCCCAATAGAAGAGTGCCCTTCATCAGTTAAAATTATAGTGAGATAAAATATTGAAAAATAACTAGAAATAAGACATGTTTTTCTTGAAATAATTTTAATAGTTAGTTTATTATCAACTAATATAATAAAATAAAAACAAATCTATACAAATGAAAAAAGGGGGTTATTGAGAGTGAACAAAATAATAATGAAAAGAGCTAGAAATAGGTTAAGTGATGCTAATTTAGAATAAAATAATGTTAATATTATTGGTACTAATTTTTATCTATTAAAATTCTCTCAATCATGATACTATTTTTGATAAGATCTCACATGAAGTTTGGACATTCAAAATGCCTCCTCATTTACATATTAGAGATTTTATTTGAGAGCCCTTAGGAAAAATGGTTGAATCTAGATTTTAATGTTGAATATGGTGAAATTGTTAAAGGACAAAATCTTTGGATTCTATTAACATAGAAATTAATATATTCCTAAAATGTTACATCTAGGGAAGGTAATTTTTTTCTCAATTTTGAATAGCTAAAATGAGAACATGATTTAAACAGGTATATTTTTAAAGTTAGAAACAACAAAATGAAACTAATCATGAATAGGATGAAGAATACAGGGAGAAAATGATGAAAATATTAACTCCACTTTTGCAAACCAATAAAGTATGACAAAAGCTAGTTGACAAGGATAACTCATTTATTTTTTATAGTAAATTTTTTAATTTTCTTTCATATTTATGTGAAACAAATTTTGTAGAGATTTTATCTCTTAAAAGTAGCATAAATCTTGGAAAAGAGATGAAAAAGAGAAATGATTGTCTTGTAAAAATATAGATCTTAGGAGTTTGATTGAATTGGATAAGGGAAGGTAAGTCATTAGTTGTGTTGGAACTCAATAAATATATGAATTTTTTTGTCTAAATTGCAAGTATCTTGCATATTTGACCTTATTATGCCCATTTTCAATAACTAATTTGAGAAATTTTTAATAGATATCCATTCATTAACTTTTCCTTGATTTTTCTCATCATCACCTCCCAAGTTCTTATTAGGTGTTGGAAGTTACAAATATAAAAAAAGTTATAAGTTTGGGAAGGTTCTAGTGATTTTCATTTGTTTTTATAGAGTTATGGAGTTTTAGCGGAGCACCTAAATATCTTCTTCTCATATAGTATCTTGTCATAAGATTAAGTCCTAAATATAATTTTTGTTAATTTTATCAGGTTCCTTATTTCCTTCCATTTCCTTTATTTAGTTAATTTAACTATTTTCTCTGAATATCTAGAATTCCTTTTTAATCTCCTACCTCCTATCTTTTTTCATATATTTTCATTAGCCCATTCCCTTATATCTATTTTTTCATTATTTGCAAAAGTAGGTTTTGAAGGGACCCGAAACCCTTTACAAAAATGTTACATAAAGATAGGCAATAAGATCATCCTAGAAATAAAACTGCCAGAAACTAGAAGACACACAGCAACACAAAATAGCAATGAACAAAATTAGCTAAAATAGAAAACCAAATGAAGTAGGCACGGGGAAGGAAGACTAGGTGAGGCCCCCAAGGGTACCTGACACCTCCTCTTCAAGGTTGGACATCTTCTGAACTACCTCTTTGAGATCTAGAATCTCACTAGGAATAACAATAGCCTTTTTCATGCTAGCCCTAGCTATTCTCCCATGGCCAGAGCCTTGATCAACAACCTCCCTAGCACCAGTATCTAGCTGACCAGTTTTCTTCTGAAGGGAGGAGTTCTCCATCTTTTCCATCAGGTTTTTGAGGTTTTAAACCAAGGTTTTTATGCTCTCACTACTTCTCTGGAGAGTCTTGTTGAGCATGTCCTCCTTTTTTCAACTCTGGTACATAGGCTCTTCAATCTTTTCTCCAGCGAGAAGGCGACCTTGTTCTCATACTCAAAAATATAAAATTTAGAGGCAAGGGCATGGTACTTTAGATTAAGGCTCTTGATCTCATGGAATATCCATCTATTGAGTCGATAAGAGTACAAGGACATGGCTTTAGTAGTTTGAAGAACTCCAAATGTAGGCTCCCTTTTATCTTGCATATCCTTAATGAAAAAATGAACACTGTCTTCATTTTGGTTTAGATTCCCGCTGGAAGTATGAGCTTCTTTAGAGTCCTTAGTCTTTTTATTGGTTTCCTCAGGATATATAGTTATATATGGCTTAATAGAGCTCGTGTAGTCGACCAAAACATGGACTTTCTCCTTAGCCAAACTCTTTAAGTTATCCATGAGCTCCATCAAAATGGGGCTTTTATTCTTCTCTAGCTCCTGCATAGATTCAATATTCCCAAGAAGTCATTATTTATAATTTCCAGGCTTATCAATGCCCTCACCAAACTCAACATTTATAGGGTTATCAGAACCCTTTCTCTCTTCCATCTTCTCTTCCTCATCTTTGTCGTTATCCTCCTCGTCAGTTTCCATGCCCTCCTCCTCCTCCTCCTCCTCAAAGTTTTTGTTATTAGGGAAGACCCCAATACACTCCTCCTCATATTTTTCATCTTATATTTCCATCCCCTTATCATTATTAGAGTCTTGCTCCTAAAAAAGGCATTTAGGTTTTTTAAGGGAATTTGTGTTCCCACTTCCAGATGTCTCCACCTTCCTTTACTTTTTTTTATTTTTAGGTTCCACAGACTTCTACATGGTTTCCAGAACTTTAGCATGAGTAGATGAGCCCTTCATGGAGCACAATCTTGCTATATTTATTCTTATGGTCCCTAATACTATTATTGAGGGAACATAGAAGATAATGAGGAACATAAACATATATTTTGTGCCTGAAGTGGTTTAACAACACAAAATGGTAACTATGAGCCCTAGTATAATGACCATGAATTGTAATGTATTCCATGACGGAAATGAGGACCTTCCTTAAAATCAACTTAATTTGATCCACATCATAGAATCCAGAAGAATTAACAATATTTTCCTTCTCAATTTCTTCTTTAGGAAATAGAATAACAACTCTATCAAAAATCTTCCTATCCCTAAGGAAATTGTTACCTCTATGTTGAATGTGCATGACTTCCACTATGATCTCTTCATTTAGGGAAATTTTTTACCACCAATAACCATAGATTCTTCTTTCCATCTACCCACAAACTTCTTAGTGACGTTAGTGTTGAATCCATGGATCCTTTCCATGAATGGAATGATACCTCTATTCTAAATTTTTTTCCAGACTTTCAGTTTCTTCTTCCATTTCTCATAGCTAAGAGGATCATCACGCTTTAACCCTCCTCCCATTTTACCAGTCAAAAAAATGAAATGAGACAAATTCACTTGATTCAAGAAGCTCTTGGATAATACCACAAAAATAGCAACCCACAAAACGTGCCACAAGTTAATAGCCTTCATAATTCTAACTCTTTTCAGGAAACTAAATAATCCTTTGATGTACCCAAAATGCTTATCTATCATTATCATGATTAATTAAAATCACTCCCACTTTACTATTAGTCTTATCAAATCTAATGAAGGACAAGGTGTCATCATTTATTTTCTTTTCTCCATGCAAAGTGATGATATTCATAGATTTGACACCTAGGTTTACAAAAGTGTCAGCAACCAAATTGGCCTCTCTGTACACATGAGAAATGAAGTGGTTATTAAAATAATTATATATAGCTTTAGATTTTTTGATGATAGGATTAATAGACCATGAATCCTTAAATTCCCCTTTCAGACATTTGATAATGTTGTTTGAGTCTCCTTAAACCCACACATTTTTGTACTGAAGCTTTTGCACCATTTTGAGAGACTAAAAAACTCCCATGGAATTGGTAACATGATTAGTTTTGACTCCCAAAGGAAGAGAAATAGCCCCCAGATAGTTCCCATAACTATCTTGCACCACACCTCCACATCCAGCTTGACTAGGGTTCCACTTACCCGCTCTGTCAAAGTTAACTTTGACCCAACCTTGAGGAGGAGATAACCAAACCACCCCATCTCTTTTACTTTTTTGAGTTCTATTCTATCTCTCACACACCCAATCCTTATAAGAGCTGATATCAAAATTCATATCATTAATATTGTTAGATTTTTTAGAACATTTATATCTTTATAGGAGACTTAGGCGTGTCTCTAGAAGTCTAATGCATGACTACTACTATTGAAGTTATCTTATGTGGAAGTTATGATTAGTTGAAGTATAATAGTATAGATGCTAGAAAAATTAATGAAAGGTGGTAGATGATTTGAATGTATTTTCAATTATTCATTATATCTTGTGATACGATCATAAAATATGGTGGTTCATAGTGTTCAGATTATAAAGTTACAACCAAAACTAATTTGATTGACTAGTGTGAAGGATAGATAATCATTGATTAGAGATAGAGTTGTTATCAGATTATAGAGTTTATGTTCTTGAGCTATATTTAATAAATATTTAACCAGTGATCGATGTTGAGGTTATGATGTAGTCAGTTGAGTCAGTCATGATCTAGTAACATTTTCAAGATTGGATATAATGATCTAGAATCACATTGTTCAATTGTAGCGCGTGGAGAAGATTCTTGAAGAATATTCTGTTTGGTCAAAATGTGTTTGAATAATTGAAACATCATCCTATGTAAATCATTATATTATTTGATGCGGTCTTGGAAATATTTTTTTCTATATTTAATTCGATATGTGGTTCGTTAGATTTGAGCGGGATGTTAAGAATTCTACTTTATGGTTTGATCTAGGTAGTGTACTTAAAAGTTCAGTATATAATGAATGAAGTTGAAGGTTGAATATATTGATTGTGTTTGAGATAAGTGTGGTGAAAAGTGTGAGTTATGATAAAAAAAAATAAAAATATTTAAGTGTGTTAAGAAGAGATTGTGTGCTTCAGTAGATCTAATCAAGCAGAGGCGGTGTTATTT
Source organism: Thuja plicata (assembly GCA_018584345.1). Taxonomy (NCBI): domain Eukaryota; kingdom Viridiplantae; phylum Streptophyta; class Pinopsida; order Cupressales; family Cupressaceae; genus Thuja; species Thuja plicata. Next base: position 4,008,328 of record MU225513.1, on the reverse strand, counting down.
AATAGAATCATTATTTCTGTTGTTCCCTAATAGTTGTAGTAGGTTAAATCCCTTTATAGGGTAGATCCTAAAAAACCTTTGTTGTAGATCCTCTAACAAGGTGACACTTTGAAAAGTGTTTAAATTCCTCTAACAATGCTACTCCTAATAGGGTAAAAGTTCTAACAAGCCTAAGGAAAATCCCTTAATCAGGTAGCACCTAAAACTGTTATTGTAAACTCCTAATAAAGTTCAGCTTTTCATAGGGCATGCTTAAGAAGAGTACATCATTTATTGGGTACTAATCCCCACCATGGGTTTTTTACCTATTTTGGTTTCCAAGAGCTAAATGTGTGTGTTAATTGTGTGGATGTATTTGCATGTTTATGGTTTTCATTTATTGAATGTATGGTTAACCTTGTGAATGGTGATTTAAGTTTAAGAGGTTATAAAGATTGGATTATTTGGTACATTACTAAATCACCCCACCCCCTCTCATTAATTTAATCTTAGGACTAAAAAAATATTGAAAGAGATCAAATCTAATGTTTCAACTATTAAACCTGATTACATTCCTATTCATAGCTTTGACAATATTGCTAAGAAAACATTGGGCATTATCACATTGCCTATTAAAGTAGGACCAGTTATTCTAGATACTCATATTCATGTGATGCATGGAACTCTTAATTATAATATTATTTTGGGTAGACCTTGGCTATATACTATACATTTTTTTTCCTTCCACTCTCAATAAAAAAAATCAAGTTTATTTACAAAAAATTGATGTTGACACTTATGGCAGATGATAGACCAAATAGTTGTTTGAATACCGAGTTAAGAAATAAAAATGCATCTGTTGAATAAGATTAAGATCAAGGCCCTAAATATGATCCTCCTTATACTAGTGTCCTTTCAAATTACAATTGGGGATTCTTCGATTTCAGCCCAACTTATATTGGAGAATACAAGGTCTCAATATTTGAACTTAAACAATATAAACCTGACAAAGAATCCAACATACAAAATCCTCTTTCCAACGAGCTTAGTAATAATTCTTTTGTTTCTTCTACTCCTAACAAATCTTTAGAAACTATACAACCTAACTATGATGACATAGTGACCTATGAGTCTCTAATAACTCTTTTTGATATGGCTTCTCATTATGTCCTTGGTTATAATTTATTAGCGAAACATGGATTAAATGGGAATGGATGTGGAAAATAAGGACAAGGAATTCAAGTACCATTAGGAAATGAGGGGCATGAACATTCTTATTAATTAGAATTTAATCCTTAAAAGAAGCCAAAAATAGTTACTCTCAATGTTAACACTATCGTGAATCACAAACCCAAACATGGTTCACGATGTGTTCAACAAAGTGTGGATAACGTTAAGAAACCTATTGAAGCATCCTCTCCCTCATAGGGATAACTTTAAGAAACCTCCCTCTAGAAAAATATATAAAATCTTGGTGAATCTTTCATTTTCTTTTTTAAAAAAATAATTTCTATTGGGGAATCTCTTAATTTTTTGGGAAAATTTTTATTTTTATTGGCGATTATTTTTTAATCACAATTTTTTTTAGAAAATATTGGCGAATCGCAAACAATAACAAAAATTTCATTAATCACCATGGTAAATATTAAAGAAAAAAAAGTTCTTAGAGAAAATTATTAGGCTAAATATGAATATATTTGATGGGTTAAGGGAACTCTATAGTATCTACTTGCTACCATTTATTTAAAATATATTCTAATAATCCTCATTGTATTGTGTGAGATAAATGTATCAATATTTTTTTATTATAATAGGACCCAAACTTTCTTCAGTGCCATTGATTTATCAACAATCCAAAGGAAATCTTAGCCCATATGTTAAATTTTGGATCAAATTTATATGTCTTTTAAAATTTTCTTATATTAATCCAATATATATATATATATATATATAATCTCAATATATATATATATAATATATTTATTTACTATATATATATATTAACATTAATATTTTGCAGATTGAATAAGTAAGACTCTCATTATTTGTTATATATGCTTGTCTTCAATTAACAAGCAATTGAATATAAATATGGGAGATATAATAATATAGAGGCATGTCTCCTTTGAGGAGACACGACTATATATACTAATGTCTCTTTATCATAAAATAAAACTGATAACATGTAATTGGTATTTAGGCATATCATGAAAGGTATTATAACCTTTGTTTTATTAGTGACCCGATCGGTAATTACATTCGATCGGCGTCACTCACATAACTTGTTAAGACTGATAGAAATAGGTATTGCATTCGATATTTCAACCACCTCGAAAACATTCGATATTACCAAAACCGATGTTAATCAGTATTATATAGTCGCATGATACATTATATGATCAATTTAATATACATTAAATATGTATATTAATATATATATAATAATAACATTATTAATATTATATATAAATTAATATATATATAATGTAGAAATATATTATTTCATATTATTTTCTTTGAATAACAATATTATCAAATGATGTTTATTTAATTCAATATTATAATAAGATAATGATAAGTAGGTATATTAATATATATATATATATAGTAGTAATTGCCATTATTATCATATATATTAATATATTATTTATTTATTTTCTCATAATATTAAGATCATTTTATCTTATCGAACCTATAAACATCAACACTCCCTCTTAGCTAGGGAAGATAAAATTCACATCACAATAAGTTCATAAATTGTGAAAGTTGTTCCGAAGTGGATTGCCTCCTTCGGTGATTCAATCCACAAGTTCTCAAGTGGATTGCCTCCATTGGTGATTCGATCCACAAGCTCTTATGAGCTTTGGTGTGGATTGCCTCTATCGGCGATTCTATCCACAAGCTCTCATGTGGATTGCCTCCATCGGTGATTCTATCCACAAACTCACAAGCTTCATTGTGTGGATTGCCTCAATCGGCGATTCTATCCACAAGCTCTCATGTGGATTTCCTCTATCGGCAATTCTATCCACAAACTCACGAGCTTCATTGTGTGGATTGCCTCAATCGGCAATTCTATCCACAAGCTCTCATGTGGATTGCCTCTATCGATGATTCTATCCACAAACTCACGAGCTTCAAGGTATGGATTGGCTCAATCAGTGATTCTATCCACTAGCTCTCATGTGGATTACCTCTATCGGTGATTCTATCCACAAACTCATGAGCTTCAGGGTGTGGATTTCCTCAATCGGCGATTCTATCCACTAGCTCTTGTGTGGATTGCCTCTATCAGTGATTCTATCCACAAACTCACGAGCTTCATTTAAAAGTATTTGTCACTGAATATCAAGTCACATGATATTCTCCAAATACTCAGAGTAATGGCCTACCAACATCAAGTCACATGATGTCCACCAAGTACTCAAAAGTTTACAAAGATATCATATCATGATATCGGGAGCATTGGCCTGCAGAATATCAAGTCGCATGATATTCACCAAGTGCTCAGAGTAATGGCCTACCAACATCAAGTCAACATGATGTCCACCAAGTACTCAAAAAATTTTCCATAGGTAATGTGCACTTACCATAAGAACATTCACATCTTCTATTATGATCTGTTTCAGCCATCACACGATGTCTATCACAAATAGAAGATGTCATCTATCATGATCTATTTCAGCCATCACATGATGTCTATCACAATAGAAGCTGCCATCTATTATGATCTGTTTCAGCCATCACATGATGTCTATCACAATAGAAGGTCAAGTTATTGTAAGGTCATCACCTTCCAATAACTTTTACAAATACAAGTGATAATCATTTGGAATTCGTCACTTCCTCATGATTTACATAGGGCCCATATAGTTATAAAATAACATTAGTATAATAATCAATAATCATGTCAACTTTACCTTAGAAGTGTTCAGTGAACTCCCTCTCAATCATAAGGTGTCTACTCTTCTGGTTTTTTTGATTCCTTTATACTCTTCTGAATGCAGTTGATCAAATTTGGAGAGTTTGGCGTGAGCACTTACTCCTTGTCTAAATTTTTCCCATTAACTCTTCTCATTAATTTTGATTAGGTTTATGAGTATTTTCCATTATGTCTTTAGCTTATTCTTCCTTAATACGGACATCATTCAAAGTTTCCACAATTCAAAATTAGAGGTACTTTCAAGTCTATCTTCAAGTCTCATTCCATTTTCCATTCGGTAGGTACGTAACTTCCAAAAATCTGGTCTTGATCTTCCTTCAATATAATCAAAGCTTTCTTCAAGTGGTTAGGCTTTAACGAAGGAACCTGGCTCTAATACCATGTTAAATTTTGGATCAGATTTATATGTCTTTTAAATTTTTCTTATATTAATCCAATATATATATAATACTCAATATATATATATATATATATATATATATATATATATA